>JASANE010012418.1:0-29801 GCA_030248225.1 Trileptium ribeirensis
TGCTATTGAGGCTAAAGCTAATACTTAGTATATCGATAACGGCTTGGTTCACACTTTTTTTAAGACCAGCTTCAAGATTAGTTTGGTCGATTTTGTATTGGACATATACTCATCAAAATATTGTATATACAGATCGATATGCAAATTTTAATCTGTCGTGACTTTAAAATTTTAATGATATTCACTTACCTATAGCTTTTGCATAGGAAACAGGCGGAAGTGATACACGTACACCGGAAGACATGGTCGATAGCGTTAGAAGTGTGGTGAAGCTGAGTGATATTCGAGCTGCAATTGCATTTGGATCAATATAAAACGATACCCACGATATCACTACGATTAGCAGTGTCGGAATATACGTTTGAATTATATGATAACCAACTTGGCGTCGTAGTTTAAATACCAATTTTAGGCAGCTGAATGAAGCTGAAATTGAAAATAAACTGAATAATAGCTTTAAGAGTTTTATGCATCATTTACAATAAGATGCGTGCGCATGGTCCTAATTATGTCACGCGTTCAAATGGGCTACCCACTATGTCAAGCATACAGTCGAACTCGACTATTAAAATTTTGAATAGCCTAGCTACGCTGTGCATTTGTCATCGAGTGTCGCGCCGGACTGTGCTTTTGTCACGAGGCGTTCAGTTGAGCCATATAACTTAAGCCAGATACTATTTAGTCCGCGAACATTACGTTTTACTATACGTATCTAAACAATGTCCCAAAAGCGGCATACAGTTTAAAACGTTAATTGTATATATTAAAACAAATATATAACTTAGAATTAGTGCGAAAATACTATAGAACAAAATGCTATTACACTAATCACAATACTAAATAAAATTTCTCAATTGACAGTTCAGCAGAACGCTCCGTTTGTCACGCAGAGCATAGCTAAGTTCCCTGTTTGTCACATTGAAACCAGCTAAGCTATAAAATGTACCATAGTTGTTTAACTAAGCTATAATTCACCTGGACTAGTTGAGTTGGACGTGTGACATAATTTGGCCCTGGGGCACGCATCTTATCGTAAATGATGCATTAATAGTAAACTAGGTGCTGCGCAGAGACCGTTGGATGTAGCGTCATTGCATATTGGTTAGCCATATGAAGCCAGAAGATTCGCAGAGTGCATTTGCCTCAAACGGTTAAACAGTTAAACAGGTTATTTTGCCTGCCTTATTCATTTGCTGATTTATCGGTTATATATTAGGCTTGCAGTTGTAATAGCTCAGATCTTCTGTATTGTGAATATTTTTATCAATTCACCTTTGCCGTTACCGTGTTATAGATGGAAACAAAATTCGACTTCATTTTAGTCTACAACGGAGAATTAATTGATTAACCTTTGCTTGTGGAATGTCAGTCATAAAAATAAATATTATTAAATATGTGCCGATTTTGTGGTAAAAATATTATGGATATCCGCTCAACCGTTAACAAACTGTAATCGTAGCTGCAGTTAAAATCTGCTTTAATGCAGTAACCAAGAAACATGATGATCTATCTTTAGCCAAAAATTTATATTGGTTTAAATTTGGAATGGTTTACGGTGTATCTTACTTGGAGCAGTTTTTGTCGCGATTTTTCAAGATTCCTAGGTGACGGTTAACGTGGCCTTCTATAACTTCGAAAAACATGTTGATGTTGCCGTCTTTAGTTCAGGAACCAGAGGGGTCCATCCATTTCGACCCATACGAAGTCTACGAGTGTGATATATACTGCAGTGATAAACGACGTCCTGCATCGGTCGTTTATATCTGCAATCGTACTCAATTTAGAGATCCCACAGGGATCAATGGTTGAGGTCTTCCGGCTCGGGGCTTTAGCATATAATATGCAGTACTCACAAGTTGCACTCCTCCTGTCATTTATTATATATGCATATAATATGCACTCCCTCAATTGTGATTGCACTCTCCTCTGTGCAATTTGCACACTCATTTGATGTAATTCACACTCGCCCATACGTAACTTACACTGTTCCAGTACATATCAATGATTTATGTCTCTCCTTTATTTATCTTGGCTTGGCAGAGTTACCATCCGGCAGGTGTGGTTATGAATAATATCTGGGCGGAATTACATACCAGATGAGAGTGAATTACATATGTAATCCAATAACTGTGGGAGTACCTACTGCATTATGTAATATACATCAATATGCTTGATTACTCTCGATTAAACATGCTAGTTCTGGCATGCTACATCGAACTCTCGACTTTTTGGATGGAGGTACATTCGAGTCGTTGAGTCGCAACAGTATCTGAGTTGTTGAGCCACAACAGTTGTTGTTTAAAAATATAAAAGCCAGAGATTGTTGCTTGCGGTCAGATATTACAGCTCCTTTCATGCTGTTGCAAGGATACCGTTTCTGTTCTGTCAATCTGGTTGCAAGCTATTATGTCAATCTCGCTTGAGACAAAATTTATATAAATATGCATACTTGCAAGCTGTTGCATATTTAGCTAATTTACATTCTTGGCGGTTTGTGGTTAATCCAACCCTAAAGAAATGATGATACAGCGTCGTACTAAATGTGGTCAAAAAACCCTGAGGAGCGTCAATTATACCTAAGCCATGACGCTCTCGATATGCTAAATACTGAGCTATGGCCCTAGCCTATGTTTAGGTTCTTATATGACTAAGCTTAAGCCTAAAGTCGGAGGTCCGCCGTCCCCAGAGCTAACCACTTTCTTTATCTAACATTATAACGTAGCTCCTATCAAGGTCATTTCAAACCATTACTAAACTGTAATAAAAATAGTACCTATAATATTAAAATCCTCTTCTTCGGCTTGCGCGTACGTGTATGCACCGTGACAGTATTCAGGTGTTGCTTCGATTAGTTCCAACTCTGGCAATTCTATGTGTTCGTTAAGTTGTATAGGATTTTTCGAGAACCAGCGTAACAAAAGCAGTTCTGTTTGGTAGCGATCTAAAACGTACAACACCGCTAAAACACCTAATGTTCCCCTCTACTACAGATACCGAAAGTGTTTATATATGAGAGAAAGTTTAGCCACACATACTAACTAGAAATGTAATAGGCACCTAAGTTTTATTCTCCATAGTTAGGCGGAGATCAAACAACACTACCCTACGGTTTTAAACAGGGACCGATTTGAGCAGCTACGTGTTATTTTGATTGGCGGTGCCTATTTGATACAAATGATAAACAAAAGCAGGCTTCTATCAAAAACCAGAGCTTCATTATTCAAACCGAGTTTTGCAATTGCAATTTGAACTCAATCGCTTTGTATGGATGTAAAGTCCTGATCTCGCTGGACCATTAAGAGCCTTGAATGACGGCAATAAATACGGAGTAGCAAGAAACGTTGTTAGAGACTGTTTCTGCGGTAAAGTAAAGTTGTTCAGATAGCGAGTAAAATTTCAGTCTCAATTGTTATCATAACCAATACTGTTTATTACATCACAACTGAAAGTTTCATTTCTTAATTTAGCGACAACTTCGGCAGGTCCTTGAATCCATAATATAGCATACAAATTCTTGTCGTATTCGCTAATAAACGCAACTATAAATTGTACTAAAATCGCTCATATTAAATTTTATTACAGATCAGCCACTTTAAAACCGATGCGGTAGGATAAAAACTCTCTTAAAAATTTTGCGGATGCTACATAGAACGCACAAAGTTGAAAACTTGTGGAATTTGCTGAATTCGATTCACTCAGTAATTTGTAGATGAGATCGAGACCTAGTATTTTTAATTTTTGTGGGACTAATTTTATCCCCATGCTTCAGTTTTAAAAAGTACCGCCTATTAAAGCAGTAAAGTTTACAAATTGATCACATTTACCATCGGCGTTATAGCGCTGAATAAAGCATTTACAGATTGAGTGAGATCAAACCCTCCGTATACCTAGATAAAATACCAGCTTCTGAGCAGTAAAGTTTTCAAATTGACCACAGTACCATCGGCATTATAGCGCTGAATGAAGTAGTTACTGATTGAGTGAGATCAAACCCTCCGTATACCTACATAAAACACCAGCTTCTGAGCGTTAAAGTTTTCAAATTGACCACATTACAATAGGTGTTATAGCGCTGAATGAAGTATTTACAGATTGAGAGAAATCAAACCCTCCGTATACCTACATAAAACACCAGCTTCTGAGCAGTAAAGTTTTCAAATTGACCACATTACCATCGGCGTTATAGCGTTGAGTGAAGTATTTACAGATTGAGTGAGATCAAACCTTCCGTATACCTACATAAAACACGAGCTTCTGAGCGCCTGTTGCGCTTCTTAAAACGTCTCTTTTTAAGATATTTATTATGTAGAGCATAGGTATCCATAATAGAGTAGGGGATTGTGGAATCCCTATCCCTCGCCCTTCCACACGGCATTGCGCGGAAAGTTTTGCGGAAATTGGCAAAAAATGAGGAAAATTTAGCCAAACCTGGGGAAAATTACCAAAAAATTTAGGAAAATTTGTAAACAAAAGGGGAAAATATGAACCTCTAGAAATTTTTACGTTCTACAGGCCATGCCAACCGTACTGCCGGGCACCACCCTTTTGCAGCGACGATCTACGCCCTGACCCAAAGACCTTGGACAGCTATATTACAAAGGATTTTCTAAGATAATTGATCCTCCTTGTCAACCGACTTATTTTAACCCCTAAGCCATTATTAAAGGATATTACAGTCTAGGGTTGTTAAACTAAGCCCTGTGTGCTACGTTTATACCACAAATAAGATTGATTCATGTTATGTATAACAATGCGAAACATTATATATAATGCCTGACATAAACACAATGAGGCCTCGGTTATATTATTCTCTACCACACATCTATTTCTTGTGGTAACGATTTCGGCATTGACCAACACCCACCCCGCCGAATATTGACAAACATTGGGGCAAAATTGGATTTTTGGGGGAGGGGCTCGTCAACATTTTCTCTACCCCCTTGGAGGACCACCGGGCCTCTACCTCATCCCCCCGAGACATTGAAGCGTCATCATGTATGACCATCACCATGCATGTCACAGATTTCTTTTACGTTTATGTTTTTTGGATTTATGCTTTTGTAATAGATGGTCTGCTTTAAATCCGAAGAAGTAAAATAAGGTTTGTCTCACAAAAATTAAAATTACTGGATCTTGATTTCACCTGCACAATTTACTGGGTGCATTTAATTTATTAGGGCCCACAAATTTGCAAATTACGGGGTAATTACTGTATATCGCGACCAGTATACAGAAAATTACTAGGTTCATCGAATTTAGCAGCACCTATAAATTGTCAAATTTTTTAGTATTATGTAGCACCCGCAAAATTTATGGGAATTTTTATGCTCGTCTTTCAGTTTTAAAGTGGATGATCTTTAACGTAGATACTATTCTGAGAAAAGAAATCAGTGAATCTATGATTTCGCAGAAAGCATCATATTTTGTAAATATAATTACTGGTATATAATACTAGAACATATTTACGCTTTGAATATTGCCATAAGGATTTACTAACGTTCAATAAAAATGACACTGGAATCGTTGCACTTGCACATAGTCTGGAAGTAGTCGTTGCCGACAGCTGTAGGGTAACCCTGCTGAACAAACTACCGCCACTTGTTCATGTCGCCAGCCAGGATCTGGACGGGCCCGATAGGATATTAGTCCCATATCTGTCTTTGAGGGGATTTAAATCCGAGAAAGTCATCGATGGCCAGGTCTGCTTTTAGTACCTAACGAGTGCAATTTCAGCTGGCGGGCAGTTTCATGCCCCAAAGCGGGAAGCACGGGGGCACACATGACCAAGCCACCTCGTCAAGAATCGTTGACACACGCATCGGTGCACGCCCAAGAAATTACAAATAAATTTTGTGTTCTTTTTAAAGCTTATTAATTTCGGTTTGTGATCTAATAATTAGGTAAAGATACACTGAGCGCTGACATTAGCATAAGCCCTACTATTTTCGGAACCATACGTCTTCCATCACCTGTCTTGTTCTATCGACTTGAGGCTGCTCAACTTGGATACCTGCATGATATATATTTTCTACTTTCCCTGGGCTTTTCTGTTTGCCGAGTTTACAGTTTCCTTAAGCCACAAAATTTTTCATTACTCATTATTCAACATTTTCGGATTTCCGGTACCCAGGATTTTACAGTATTGCAAAGTTTTCAGTTTCACAAGTTCCCAATTTCCCAAAAATTTTTAGCTTTCCAAGATTCCCGTTTCCATCTAATTTCTAGCTTCTACATTGGTAAACTTAGCTTTTATCGGCATTTGCCAGACTTTGGCTTCTAGGTGCGTTATTTCCTAAAATCCTTTTCATTTTCTCTTTCCGAATTTCATACTTTCTTAAGTGTCATGTTTTTTAAGATTCTTGGACTTTCAGTTTTACAACATTTTGCGGTTTCCCTGAATTTACCACTGATTTGGTATTTGTTAAGTTTCCGTTTTCTCTACATGATTTTTAGATTTATGTATGTCCATTAGAATTAACATAGGTAATAAAACCTACAGCTAAGCAATTTGAGATGACATTCTTGCGTATCCAGAGGGTATTTTTTCAAATCTTGGTTACACGATGCTTGTATTGTAACCCTATAATTCAAAACAAGATATATTTAGGCTATATTCTTCATTTCCGAAGATAATTTATAAAAAATGTTTTAATATGTTGTCAGGTTGATTTAAAATTATATAATTGACCATGTTTAAAATTAAAAAATCTTCAATTCATAGTATTTTTATCAAGCAATAGGCTAAATTTTAATTAGTCCTTTAACGCCGGAATTGTTTGCGTTGTTTGACAAACTCAAGCCTGCACCCGGGATTGAACCTGGCTTGTACTGGAAGAAGCGGCGTACGCAAACCACTGAGCTATCTCGCAGCTGTTGCTCGGTTTATTAAGAAAAGTCGCAGAGGGAACGATTAACAACTCACGCCCAAATAGACATTATGCGACAAAATCAATTAACGCAACAGTAGCTCACCAAGTGAGCTGTCTACTTTAGTGGACAGTGGGCGGTAAAGCGTTAATAAATACCTAAAATATAATGTTTATTTTATATTCAGTGCTTTGATATTCAAGTATATATTATCATTTTAAAGTTGTACGTGCTGAAGTTTGGCAGTGCAAAGGTTAACCTTGGGACAAATTTTTATAAAGGGTATGGGTATTGTTTTCCATAAGAAATACTAGTCACAGCAGTTTGTAAATATTCACACTTATATTGCGATATATAGGAGGTCCATAGTCAATGATTAACCACACTGACATTACAGTCAACAGCTACCTCTAACCGCGGTTTTCAAAAGCAATGTTTAACGCATTTATCACGTTACAGATAACCAACGTTATCTTTGCTGCATTTACAAGTAAATGGAAACGCCACAGCTCGTTTTAATACAAACAGTCTCTTACATTGACCATTTAGTCACAGTGGACCGACCACTTTTTCTTGAAATATTTATGTTTTGTAAGGACCTTCTGAAATTGATATAAAAATTATAGGCAAAACTACACTACACAGCACATAAAGGCCTTAAAGTCTGTTGTTGAGGAGCCAATCTCAGGAATACGACGAAAGTAAATATTAGAGTACATCACCTTGAGGACATCACAATAGTACCATCGTAAAATATTCTCATTGCCATATTAGGTTCGGTGACCATTTGATAATTAGCCGAAATTGCGTTGGCAAAATACAAGTCTGGTTTCCATATTAGGTTCAAATCCTCTGCGTTGTCCAGCAAAAATGGCCTGCTATTTGAGTGATTGAGGCGAGCATCCTTCCAAGAAACTCTCAGAAAAATGTCGGTGTTGAATGACTGAAACAACAAATTTAGTCGCATGAATTAACCCTTTCTCGCAGGAATTTGTATTTAGTACAGTGTTAAACAAACTTAGCCACAGCGACGCATCGAACCTGGACCGTTTGGGACAAGCCCCATAAGCAACCCACTACGATATTTAGGTTAATTAAGCGAATAACAGGACACATGTAAACGTATACCCCACGACAAACTCGGTTAGTGCATCGCTTCTCAATACACGCCTATCAAATGTGTGACATTATGCGGGAAATGGTTAAAATGTTTTAGACATTAAAATTCATGCATTTAAATTGCTGACGTGACCGCTTTACCATTGTCGTATTCGGTTTTATCTCTTCAACTTTTGTCCTCTCTAGTCACAACTCTACCGTTCAAACGGTCCTGGTCACACCCATACCATAAATCAATTTACGGTGTGCAACACACCCCTGGCTGCTACATTTTTGTTCACAGTGTCATACACACCCTTAGCTACAAATAGCGAAATAAAGGTAACGGATAAATTCTGTGGCTAATGCGATGTATTAGTCAGCTATAATGTGTAGTTTTTTTAAAAATCTCGGTATTTGTATCTAGTCCATATGACTTTTGACGATATTGCCGCACACCGTCAAAACAACTACAAAGAACACACAGAGGGTTTAGCACCGTCTAAGTGTGGCAATACCACTTGCTATCTACGCTTGAAAAAGTCTGTGAACAAACATGAGGGTGTACCTTAGGGTCGACAGTGTGCCTGACACTGTGTGGAGAACATAGGTTCCATACGTCGGAGATATTATAACGTGAACGCCGCATTAATAGTAACTCCGAAATGATATATTAACACTCGTGCTTAACACCGGAACGAATTAAAATTAGCATTAATTCTAAGGTTATGAGTAATTGATGGTCTAATTTTTAGCCTCGGATGTTGTCGCAAAATCGCTCTGCATAATCGATGTGTGATACGATAATATGAACTTAATTCTTTGCTGCGCATGGTAATGCAAAGCAGTTGTGGAATAAATTTTAAGAAGGTAAAAATCAGCATTCTGGTCATTATAACATATATAAATGGCACGCCAACCACGCAATGTTACCTAACTTTGGTTGCGGATTAAAATAGAATACAAATAAATTTTTAGTTTAGGTAGAATATTTCCGTTAACAGTATATTTTATCGCTGTTATTTATTTTGCACGAGACCAAGTTACAACCATTGACTAGATGCTTCGGTTTGACTGTTGATTTTCAAAGTTATTCAAAACCCAAATAGGTTCACTGGTTTTCGTAAAGTGTCAGACTAAAACAGCTAAATTTTCATTTATTTTAATCTTTGCGTCAGTCCGCATTCATAGTTTATTCTTTTGTCAACTCTGTTCACGGCATCAATGTCAATTTTCGCGCAGATATCACGATTTTAATCATATGTAGATGGATAAAATTTGCGTTACAGCAACACGGTGGTGCTGTTTGCGGTGAATATTTTACGATTTAGTAATGCAATTTAGTAAACCGGGTACGCTTGAAATGCGATAGCAATATCGTTTTGATAGCACATATTCATTAACTCAAAGCCTTTATACACATAAGATTATTGCGGCCGGCCGTTAACAATTTTGTACCATTGATTGTCGCAAAAGCTACTGGTCAGCAGTTATGGGCCGTCTCTCGGGCAGACAGGGTCTATATTTTTACTACTGTAAAGCAAGTGAATTAACCACACTACTGGAACTTTTTGATGTATATATAATCACGTATCCCTAACGTCCAAGGATTTTGTACCGTTTATTAGTACCATCTTGTCATATCCAAGTATATAAAAAGTTAAGCGAATATGCGTCATTTTTTAATGATAGACCTTAAAGACAGTCTTATCATAATCTGCCTTGACGTAGGATTAAGTACTTTAGCCGTTTCACTGGACACAGTGCAACACCGTCATATTTAAATCGATCAAATTTTCGAACAAATGCTGAAGAATCATTTCTGAATATTAAATTCATATAGTGCTAAGAGAATGTTCACGGCAGTCAGCTGTGCATTTGCCGTTGCCCATAAAATTGAGCCGTCGCAAAACGGTTAAACCTTCGGCCAGCCGTTTAGGCCGACGGCTGACCGTTGGCCGGGCGTTTCACTTCAAAATCGGCCGGTGACCAACATATTCCGGACCTATTGATTTTGCAGTAATGTTGAGTTTAATATTCAAACATCACTACGCCAATCACGGTTAACATATCGGCACGTACAACGCATTTTATAGGGTTCCAGAAGTGCTGTCATCTACGATAGACCTTTCTCGCGTTTAACAATTTTGTTGTAACTTCAGAGTCCGAGTACACTCAGGCTGTTGCTACTGCAGAAAATAGTACAAAAAAGAAAATCTGTAGTATTTTGGTGCGTCGCCGTATTGAGGTCGTAAAGCTGAAACAAATGAAAGGGGCACAACTAGATGTCTATATCTTTGCTATAAAATAGCACAATATTATGTTATCCTTCTTTTCTATAAATCTGTGGATTTGGTATAAAATTATTTATGTATCTTGTTGAATTTAGTGCACTAATAACCCAACGGTAGTTAGAAATATAATCAATTCAATATTAATAAATGATAATATAGCATATATGAAGGTGAGTTAAAAAGCGTTACCATTTCGGTTGTTTTGATCTGCGATAAACTTTCCACATATATTCCAACGTGAGCCTGTACAGCTTCGCCTGAAAGACAGCTTTAAATGTATTTTATTCCATCTATATACATGCACATATCATGTTTTACACAAAAACGAATATTAGTACAGCTTTTACAAAAATACATAATATGCTTATTCGAAAGGCCTTTAACACACCATTAAGGCGAGGTTCAGCTGTCGTTTAGCCCTAAAATCTGCGTGTGTAAAAGCAACTACACTCCGAAAGTTTAGCAATTGGAGTCAAATACACGATAAAACCGCATGGAATGTGCTGCAGTTGCGACGGCGACGAATGCCAATAAAATTGCGTCTTGTGCGTTCGATTTAAGCTTTGAGAGAAAGCTAGTGGTTGAGCAAGTTTCACTGATTTAGGATTTGAAAATGAGTAGAATACTAAATATCATTGTGCTGGCCACAGTCAAATTGAGAGGGGCTCTACGTTATATTTTTAAAAAACAACAGCTTAGTGTGGGGATTTGGAGATAGGCACATCCGCCATGCAGTCCTTTAGGTGTTGTTTCCAATGTTTTGTTATTATCTATAACAGCTTGGCTTAGACTGAGCCTGAGGTTTATGCGGCGTTCACGTTATAATGTCCCCAACGTTTGGAACCTATGTACCCCACACAGTGTCAGACACACTGTTGACAAAAGGGTGTCTTAGACACCCCCATGTTTTTAATAAATTTTTTCAACGGTAGCTAGTTACGCGTATTACCGCTTACCGACAGTATCAGGCACACCGTGTCTTCTGGCAGTTTTATTGACAGTGTTCGAAATTATTTGAGCAATGTTCATATGGGCTAGATACAAATATCGAGAATTTAGGAAAAACTCCACAGGACAGTTGACTAATAAACCGCATTAGCTACGGGCGGTGTCCGTTATAGTTAATTCGCGCCAAATCGGCTGCTAAGGGTGTGTGCGACACTGACTAGAAAAAATGTAGTAGCTAAGGGTGTGTCGTACACCCTCGGCATTTGATATACAGTATGGGTGTCACCCTGACTGTCTACACGGTAGGGTCGCGACTACAGGGGGTCAAAAGTTCCAAACAGCGGGGACATTATAACGTGAACGCCGCATTAGTCTCAGCGTATCCAGGACGGCACAACGTGTTACATCAATCAGTTTCACTTGTGCTTAGTGTGGGGATTTGGAGATAGGCACATCCGCCATGCAGTCCTTTAGGTGTTATTTTCAATGTTTTGTTCTTATCTATAACAGCATGGCTTAGACTGAGCCTGAGGTTTAGTCTCAGCGTATCCAGGACGGCACAACGTGTTACATCCATCAGTTTCACTTGTGCTTAGTGTGGGGATTTGGAGATAGGCACATCCGCCATGCAGTCCTTTAGGTGTTGTTTTCAATGTTTTGTTCTTATCTATAACAGCATGGCTTAGACTGAGCCTGAGGTTTAGTCTCAGCGTATCCAGGACGGCACAACGTGTTACATTCATCAGTTTCACTTGTGCTTAGTGTGGGGATTTGGAGATAGGCACATCCGCCATGCAGTCCTTTAGGTGTTGTTTTTAATGTTTTGTTCTTATCTATAACAGCTTGGCTTAGACTGAGCCTGAGGTTTAGTCTCAGCGTATCCAGGACGGCACAACGTGTTACATCCATCAGATTCACTTGTGCTTAGTGTGGGGATTTGGAGATAGGCACATCCGCCATGCAGTTCTTTAGGTGTTGTTTTTAATGTTTTGTTCTTATCTATAACAGCTTGGCTTAGACTGAGCCTGAGGTTTAGTCTCAGGACGGCACAACGTGTTACATACATCAGTTTCACTTGTGCTTAGTGTGGGGATTTGGAGATAGGCACATCTGCCATGCAGTCCTTTAGGTGTTGTTTTTAATGTTTTGTTCTTATCTATAACAGCTTGGCTTAGACTGAGCCTGAGGTTTATGCGGCGTTCACGTTATAATGTCCCCAACGTTTGGAACCTATGTACCCCACACAGTGTCAGACACACTGTTGACAAAGGGTGTCTTAGACACCCCCATGTTTTTAATAAATTTTTTCAACGGTAGCTAGTTACGCGTATTACCGCTTACCGACAGTATCAGGCACACCGTGTCTTCTGGCAGTTTTATTGACAGTGTTCGAAATTATTTGAGCAATGTTCATATGGGCTAGATACAAATATCGAGAATTTAGGAAAAACTCCACAGGACAGTTGACTAATAAACCGCATTAGCTACGGGCGGTGTCCGTTATAGTTAATTCGCGCCAAATCGGCTGCTAAGGGTGTGTGCGACACTGACTAGAAAAAATGTAGTAGCTAAGGGTGTGTCGTACACCCTCGGCATTTGATATACAGTATGGGTGTCACCCTGACTGTCTACACGGTAGGGTCGCGACTACAGGGGGTCAAAAGTTCCAAACAGCGGGGACATTATAACGTGAACGCCGCATTAGTCTCAGCGTATCCAGGACGGCACAACGTGTTACATCAATCAGTTTCACTTGTGCTTAGTGTAGGGATTTGGAGATAGGCACATCCGCCATGCAGTCCTTTAGGTGTTATTTTCAATGTTTTGTTCTTATCTATAACAGCATGGCTTAGACTGAGCCTGCGGTTTAGTCTCAGCGTATCCAGGACGGCACAACGTGTTACATCCATCAGATTCACTTGTGCTTAGTGTGGGGATTTGGAGATAGGCACATCCGCCATGCAGTTCTTTAGGTGTTGTTTTTAATGTTTTGTTCTTATCTATAACAGCTTGGCTTAGACTGAGCCTGAGGTTTAGTCTCAGGACGGCACAACGTGTTACATACATCAGTTTCACTTGTGCTTAGTGTGGGGATTTGGAGATAGGCACATCTGCCATGCAGTCCTTTAGGTGTTGTTTTTAATGTTTTGTTCTTATCTATAACAGCTTGGCTTAGACTGAGCCTGAGGTTTAGTCTCAGCGTATCCAGGACGGCACAACGTGTTACATCCATCAGTTTCACTTGTGCTTAGTGTGGGGATTTGGAGATAGGCACATCCGCCATGCAGTCCTTTAGGTGTTGTTTTTAATGTTTTGTTCTTATCTATAACAGCTTGGCTTAGACTGAGCCTGAGGTTTAGTCTCAGCGTATCCAGGACGGCACAACGTGTTACATCCATCAGATTCACTTGTGCTTAGTGTGGGGATTTGGAGATAGGCACATCCGCCATGCAGTTCTTTAGGTGTTGTTTTTAATGTTTTGTTCTTATCTATAACAGCTTGGCTTAGACTGAGCCTGAGGTTTAGTCTCAGGACGGCACAACGTGTTACATACATCAGTTTCACTTGTGCTTAGTGTGGGGATTTGGAGATAGGCACATCTGCCATGCAGTACTTTAGGTGTTGTTTTTAATGTTTTGTTCTTATCTATAACAGCTTGGCTTAGACTGAGCCTGAGGTTTAGTCTCAGCGTATCCAGGACGGCACAACGTGTTACATCCATCAGTTTCACTTGTGCTTAGTGTGGGGATTTGGAGATAGGCACATCCGCCATGCAGTCCTTTAGGTGTTGTTTTCAATGTTTTGTTCTTATCTATAACAGCATGGCTTAGACTGAGCCTGAGGTTTAGTCTCAGCGTATCCAGGACGGCACAACGTGTTACATCCATCAGTTTCACTTGTGCTTAGTGTGGGGATTTGGAGATAGGCACATCCGCCATGCAGTCCTTTAGGTGTTGTTTTTAATGTTTTGTTCTTATCTATAACAGCTTGGCTTAGACTGAGCCTGAGGTTTAGTCTCAGCGTATCCAGGACGGCACAACGTGTTACATCCATCAGATTCACTTGTGCTTAGTGTGGGGATTTGGAGATAGGCACATCCGCCTTGCAGTTCTTTAGGTGTTGTTTTTAATGTTTTGTTCTTATCTATAACAGCTTGGCTTAGACTGAGCCTGAGGTTTAGTCTCAGGACGGCACAACGAGTTACATACATCAGTTTCACTTGTGCTTAGTGTGGGGATTTGGAGATAGGCACATCTGCCATGCAGTCCTTTAGGTGTTGTTTTTAATGTTTTGTTCTTATCTATAACAGCTTGGCTTAGACTGAGCCTGAGGTTTAGTCTCAGCGTATCCAGGACGACACAACGTGTTACATCCATCAGATTCACTTGTGCTTAGTGTGGGGATTTGGAGATAGACACATCCGCCATGCAGTCCTTTAGGTGTTGTTTTTAATGTTTTGTTCTTATCTATAACAGCTTGGCTTAGACTGAGCTTGAGGTTTAGTCTCAGGACGGCACAACGTGTTACATACATCAGTTTCACTTGTGCTTTTAGCCAGTCAGTAAATCATAATTGTAAGCACCATAAAATATGTTTGTTTAAACAGTTGACTAACAAATTGGCTAGCCAGAAAATTTTTAGGAACGCGGTGAAGCCCCGTTCTAGACTTCAAAATATATATTGCTATCTTGCTTCAAACTTTAAACTAATAACCATAAATCCTTAATATGATTACAATATATCTCCAGCAGATGTAATCAAATACAGTTTCAGCGTGTCTTATGTGGTGGTATCTGGTTCGAAGATGAGGCAACCATCTTACTTGAACTGTTGATGTCGGAAATATTTTATGCCTTGAAGAACTGCCCATTGTACTATCAGTTTTGATTCACCTGCCGACATCGTTGCACACTTATTCAGCAAACGACCAAACATGCCAAGGTCGTAGTCAAGGGGGTGGAGGCTGTCCTGGCCCCAGTGCACCATCTCTGCAACCCTGAAGTATACAGAAGAGAAAACATAACGATTATATATGAATGGTTGGTTTAAGTTATGCCACCAAGCGTAGTCAGTGACCCTTCGTGTATAAGCTTCTAGCTAATCAGGTGAATCACGCTGAGCGAAACCTAAATTTATTGAGAAGTTTGTTATTAAAACTATTTTAATAACGAAATAAATAATAAACCAAATTAATCTTAGGTAAAGTGAGCAATTAACATACCTCTAGTCCATTGTAACAGTCCGTCTTTTAGCATTTTTCGTGCTCTAAACAGGACCAGAGCCTTGTGTGGAAACGAAGTGATGCTAAAACAATTACAAATTACAAATAATTTAATTATTATTATCAATAAGTGATCAATAAAACTAAAGTTTAAATTATAAACAATTATTTAAAAATATATTCTTAAGAACCATTTGCACGATACGATTCGGCATAAAATACTAACAAACTTGCAGATAACTTTTTGGTCCATACATGCTTATAGCAGGTGGGAACTGAGAGATTACCACACTCTGAGGCTTGGACGCCTATCTGGGCCATGTGCCGATCCAACAGAGGCCCCACTTTTCGCCTATTTATCTAACCTCCACTCCCGCGCAAAAATATGCAAAAATCGAGGAAAAATGATCAAAAATTTGAGAAATTTGGGAAAAATAGGGAAACCTTGCAAAAGGCTAGGAAAAATTTTGAGTCTCAAAATTTGTCCAGCCCTGACTGCCTCTCCCTCCCCATAGTCGCCTGGCTAATCCGTCCCCCTGGCAGGCCGATGACTCCCTGTCCTAAGTGCTCCAACCTCACCTATGTATGGCTTAGCCCCAAACACAAACTAAAGCTTTCCAAGTGAAAATTGTATCCAATAGAATATTGTACGACTAACCACGGTACTCTAAAGTATCAATATTTTTTAATATTTTCTAAAATTGTTAGACTATTTCCCTCATTTTTAGATCGATTACATCAATGCAATTATATTTGCTTTGCTCATTCCTAAACTAATACAATTCGCAGTTGTTGTTCCGTAATTGTAGCTTTTAGGACGAGAATGCTTACTATCCGGTCTGAGCGTTATTTTTCAACCAGGGAACGAAGGTAAAATTTGTACTCAACTACCTGTAAGAGTCAACATATGTTTCGGAACTAAGTAAAATCGTTGAGGAGATCGTATCATGCAATCGCCGTCAGGGTACGCATAGCGTTGAAATTCTGATCTTCGCTCCATCTTCGTCGCCATTAAATTTTCGTAGAGATTACTATGGAGATCTCTGCGGGCAATTTTATCTGTACTTTTCGTTTTTTACATATAGTGCGACTTTAGAAGAACTGTATGATTCATGGAGGTTGTACATATGGTGAAATCCTCGGCACGAGAGTGTTGTATTATATATAAAAACCAGAAAGATCTTATATCTAGCTCCAGTGTCTTTCCAAGGGCTAAATAGATGCCGTATTTAGCAAAAAGACTGGGTCCTGAAGTGGAGATCTCTGCTAAAATCAAATAATCTCCACTCCGCTCTATCTCCATGGAGATCGCTATTGAGATCTGCATATAAATGAACACTATGATCGCCATCGTTGAATAAAACGTCCAAATTTCTAGTCACCAAACGAACAATTACCTCTATTTAAATATATGCGATTTTAATCTACCATCGTTCTAACAAAAATCACGCTGGTTAATAACTCTAAAACTATGAAAAGCTTAGCGTTCTGCTATTGTTATAAATAGGCATTGGCAAACGTATTACATAGCTAGTCAATAAGATGTCTAATTCTGGTTTTGGCTTTTATTTTCCCTTTTATATCTATTTTTCAAGTATCATTAAAGTTCAATTTATACGGTAGTTGGGAATTCGCCGAACCAGGAGCTTAGTATGAAAAGTTCAGCGTTCTGTTTTTATTAAAATCTCGTTATCGCAGATTACATTAGTCTACATATTACAATTTACAGATCACAAATTACATTACGGGGACACATATGGTGCCAGAGGACAATTGGATATCTGAAGTCAAACTAATTCTCATAGAAACGAATCAGCAGTTTCTTATACAATATAAAAGAGCTAACACATAAACCTCATGTGTAACTGTTTAGCTGAACAACCTAATAATAGAAACAGGCTAAAGACCTTAGAAATATGAAATAAGAAACACTACAACTAGCACAACGCGATAAGTACACGTATATTGTATATATATTTATATTTCCGGCATATCGTAGTACAGCAGCTACGAAGGAGTGTTCCACACGTTTTGATTTTGCCCAAGTAACCTTGAGGAGCAATAGGTTATTGCTTTAGGAAAAGGAGAAGTTAAGTACAAACGATTCAGGGGCTATTATAGGTCCTGACTTAGACTTAGGCTTAGTGTAAGGCTGATATGAGGACCCATGTTTGATGCTAAGGCTAACATATGTACCTTTTAGTATATCGGATCGGCAGTGTCTATATTAGGATATTTGCACTGTTAAAGAAAAGGAAATAAAAAGCCAATTGCGATCATTGAGCCACTGGTGTATGGTTCGGCCGTCTCAAAACCATTATAGATACATTGAATTGACGTTGGAAAATACCGAAGCTTGTCATTCTAAAACTGTTTGAAACGGCATTCGATCTGTTTAACTCCAGGCGTTTTGTGTTCGGCATTCCGTTTTAAATCCGACGTAAATGCTGTCATTTATTGACGGCTTTCTGAATAAATAAAATACTCTCCAAATGAAAACGATTATTTAGTTGAGTAATGAAATCGACAGTGTCATAACTCATGACGTTAACATTGCGCTTTTATGAACAGTTCACAGGATGCCACGTGAAGAATCCATATCTCAGCTCTGACTTAGCTACTCATAAGGATTGGTGGCAATTGATCATTTGATCTTGATTTTATACGAATTGTTAGATAAAAGACTGAAAAATAATTCAATAAAATGCTGGTGTTGCATAACAATCCGAATTAATGAAAAGTACCCGGCTCAAATTATTTTCCTTGTATACAGGTCACGTGATGATGTACAAAATCGTAGTCACAAAGGTCCATCTGAAGCGAGCGTTATAAGGTTTGAAAAACCACATTTTAATGCGTGTGCGGCAGACCTAGGCGTAGGACGTGATGATGTACAAAATCGTAGTCACAAAGGTCCATCTGAAGCGAGCGTTATAAGGTTTGAAAAACCACATTTTAATGCGTGTGCGGCAGACCTAGGTGTAGGACGTGATGATGTACAAAATCGTAGTCACAAAGGTCCATCTGAAGCGAGCGTTATAAGGTTTGAAAAACAACATTTTAATGCGTGTGCGGCAGACCTAGGCGTAGGACGTGATGATGTACAAAATCGTAGTCACAAAGGTCCATCTGAAGCGAGCGTTATAAGGTTTGAAAAACAACATTTTAATGCGTGTGCGGCAGACCTAGGCGTAGGCTTAATATGACAACAAAAGCGAAGGTATACGCGTGGGCTATGTATATCTAAAACGTCATATCATGCATTTTACTTATGCTCCTAAAAGGTTTACATTGAAAGTCAATCACAATTATGATCATCGTTTTAAAATCACTTACCAATCTGATTCGGTTACCGATTCACATTTGGCAAACAGCTCCTCGAGACCTTGTGGCATGCTTTCTATGTCGCTTCCATTATTAACTAAATGTTGCTCGATTTCGTCTTTAATTGAGTAGACAATCGAAGATAGAATTAAATAATAAGCTATATAAATAACATTGAGAACGAGCGTATAATTAATTTTGGTAAAACCCATAATATATAATTATAATATTGCTAATAAATACAGTTTTAATGCCTTATATACGATTATTTTTGGGTGTAATAGTATACTATAATTAAAATTGTAGCTTTAAAAATTAATCTAAATTTAAGTTAAAACAAATAGAATTCTGCACCTGAAATTTGGGTCGTAAAATGGGCTGTTTTACATAAAGTAGCAATTATTAAACGTTGTTCTACCGAGAGATATATACATAAAATTTTGTAGTGCCAACAGTTTTTGGTGAACTTAGGGGTTCAGGGATTAACCACCTAAGGGTCGGACACCATCCTAGGGTATGGTTGCGTACTGCCCAACTTCCCACCCGCTCGTGCCAAAGGTGTGCCGAAAATTTTAGCAGTCAAGAGACAAAAGCACACAATTATGTAAAAAATGCAGAAAATAGAAAAAATCAAGAAGAAAATTTGAGGGAAAACTATTGGTTACTATTTTGTCGAATTTTCTAGAATATTATACTACCTAATCCGAAGATATAATAAGATATTATATTGTAAATTTTACAATATTTAGCATTATACACCACCTTTCAATGTAGCATATACCGCAGAAGCATCGTTGGATTAATTCTACATGACCACAGTGCTTGCCTAGAGTTCTGACAACATTCAGTTTAGATCACAAATGCTCAAGGCCAGTGGTCGCAGGTCAGTAGACCCGCCTATCGGGGGGGGGGGGGGGGTGGGCGGCGGCGGAAGACGAGGAGGGTCGGCAGGCCGATCCGAGGGATGGGGTCCGACGTGTCGGGGGTGGTAACGCCCCTTACTCTTTCCATGAACATGTATGAGTATATTGCCGTCCCATACAATTACAAACGATTCGTTTCGTATAACCACATATAAATACGTTTTTACGGTATTTCCTAGAAATTACGTTATATACAACACTAGGATATCTAATTCTGGTTAAAACTGTCTTATAATATCTAATTCTGGCTAAAACTGTATTATAATATCTAATTCTGGCTAAAACTGTGTTATAATATCTAATTCTGGCTAAAACTGTAATATAATATCTAATTCTGTCTAAAACTATATTATAATATCTAATTCTGGCTAAAACTGTATTATAATATCTAATTATGGCTAAAACTGTATTATAATATCTAATTCTGGCTAAAACTGTATTATAATATATAATTCTGGCTAAAACTGTATTATAATATATAATTCTGGCTAAAACTGTATTATAATATCTAATTCTGGCTAAAACTGTATTATAATATCTAATTCTGGCTAAAACTGTATTATAATATCTAATTCTGGCTAAAACTGTATTATAATATCTAATTCTGGCTAAAACTATATTATAATATCTAATTCTGGCTAAAACTGTATTATAATATCTAATTATGGCTAAAACTGTATTATAATATCTAATTCTGGCTAAAACTGTATTATAATATATAATTCTGGCTAAAACTCTATTATAATATATAATTCTGGCTAAAACTGTATTATAATATCTAATTCTGGCTAAAACTGTATTATAATATCTAATTCTGGCTAAAACTGTATTATAATATCTAATTCTGGCTAAAACTGTATTATAATATCTAATTCTGGCTAAAACTGTATTATAATATCTAATTCTGGCTAAAACTATATTATAATATCTAATTCTGGCTAAAACTGTATTATAATATCTAATTATGGCTAAAACTGTATTATAATATCTAATTCTGGCTAAAACTGTATTATAATATATAATTCTGGCTAAAACTGTATTATAATATATAATTCTGGCTAAAACTGTATTATAATATCTAATTCTGGCTAAAACTGTATTATAATATCTAATTCTGGCTAAAACTGTATTATAATATCTAATTCTGTCTAAAACTGTATTATAATATCTAATTCTGGCTAAAACTGTATTATAATATATAATTCTGGCTAAAACTGTATTGTAATATATAATTCTGGCTAAAACTGTATTATAATATCTAATTCTGGCTAAAACTGTATTATAATATCTAATTCTGGCTAGAACTGTATTATAATATCTAATTCTGGCTAAAACTGTATTATAATATCTAATTCTGGCTAAAACTGTATTATAATATCTAATTCTGGCTAAAACTGTATTATAATATCTTTAATCTCGATCTAATTCTGGCTAAAACTGTATTATAATATCTAATTCTGGCTAAAACTGTATTATAATATCCCCGTTAAAATATAACGCAAAACACATATAAATCAAACAAACAATAAAAAACCAAACATTATAATATATCAAACTTATTATAATATTAATTTTCTGGTGAAAACTACTATAATTAGAATTTTGGCTAAAACTGTATTATAATATCTAATTCTGGCTAAAACTGTATTATAATATCTAATTCTGGCTAAAACTGTATTATAATATATAATTCTGGCTAAAACTGTATCATAATATCTGATTATTCTGGCTAAAACTGTATTATAATATCTAATTTTCTGGCTAAAACTGTATTATAATATCTAATTCTGGCTAAAACTGTATTATAATATCTAATTCTGGCTGAAACTATATTATAATATCATTCTGCTAAAACTGACTGAACAGAATATATAATTCTGGCTAAAACTATATTATAATATCTAATTCTGGCTAAAACTGTATTATAATATCTAATTCTGGCTAAAACTGTATTATAATATCTAATTCTGGCTAAAACTGTATTATAATATCTAATTCTGGCTAAAACTGTATTATAATATCTAATTCTGGCTAAAACTGTATTATAATATCTAATTCTGGCTAAAACTGTATTATAATATCTAATTCTGGCTAAAACTGTATTATAATATCTAATTCTGGCTAAAACTGTATTATAATATAAATTTTGGCTAAAACTGTATTATAATATCTAATTCTGGCTAAAACTGTATTATAATATCTAATTCTGGCTAAAACTGTATTATAATATATAATTCTGGCTAAAACTGTATCATAATATCTAATTCTGGCTAAAACTGTATTATAATATCTAATTCTGGCTAAAACTGTATTATAATATCTAATTCTGGCTAAAACTGTATTATAATATAAATTTTGGCTAAAACTGTATTATAATATCTAATTCTGGCTAAAACTGTATTATAATATCTAATTCTGGCTAAAACTGTATTATAATATATAATTCTGGCTAAAACTGTATCATAATATCTAATTCTGGCTAAAACTGTATTATAATATCTAATTCTGGCTAAAACTGTATTATAATATCTAATTCTGGCTAAAACTGTATTATAATATCTAATTCTGGCTAAAACTGTAATATAATATCTAATTCTGTCTAAAACTGTATTATAATATCTAATTCTGGCTAAAACTGTATTATAATATCTAATTCTGGCTAAAACTGTATTATAATATCTAATTCTGGCTAAAACTGTATTAATATCTAATTCTGGCTAAAACTGTATTATAATATCTAATTCTGGCTAAAAATCTGTATTATAATATCTAATTCTGGCTAAAACTGTATTATAATATCTAATTCTGGCTAAAACTGTATTATAATATCTAATTCTGGCTAAAATTATATTACAATATTATATGTGGGATGCAATAAAAGAATAATTAAAATATTTGTAATGTTACGGCCATTATTACTATTGTACAAAACTATTATTTAAGCATTACTATTATAGTAGTATATTTGCGGTAGAGGTAAGAACCAACCAAATTTTTTGGGCTCCGTTCGATTCAACTTTTATCCGCCTCGGATCGACTCAGGTCAATTTATTATTATTGTACAAAACTATTATTTAAGTATTACTATTATAGTAGTATATTTGTGGTAGAGGTTAGAACCAACCAAATTTTTTGGGCTCTGTTCGATTCAACTTTTATTCGCCTCGGATCGACTCGGGTATATTTATTCGGAAGTCGGCTTTGCTCAGGTACAAACTTTTACCTTCCGGCTCGGCACCTCACCAGCTTGTCTCGGCTCGGCTCGAAAAGCCCAAGATGAAAGCAGGATGTAGCGAACGTGGATACACAAATAAATGTAATTTAACATGTGTGGTAACCTAGTTGGCTCTTTTAGTTTTACAACAAATCAAGTAACACTTGTAAAACACTTTACGTTCTGAATAATAAACCAGTCTTACAAAGCGGTGATTAAGACTACAGACGACATTAAATGCTACGACTAAGCGGCTAAGTCATGTTATCAGATACGATGAGTCGAAGATATTCGATTGACTGAAGAGTATGACAGTTTTCAGGTTTCTGAGCTAATGGCCGCGCTACACTGAGGACGATGCCATAAACACGAGTTACCATCTATCGTTGTGCACTAATGACTTAGACACGGCCCGTATTCGTGGACCTTAGAAATTAAACTACATCCATGTTAATCACAACCAAGCTAATGCAACGTTTACGTTACAAAGGACCCCATATGAAAGTTTTGCACGCCAATAGTTTATATCATACCATCCAATGCTATACAGCACACACCTACAAATGGAACAGATGGTGTATGAGACACCATCAACCTAACTTACCTATTGTTTTCGCTGACGATGTCAAGGACACCGTTGACAAATACATTATATGTAATGTGTAAATAACAGCATGGTGCAGCTGACACCATACAGCTTTTTGAAGCATTATGGCGTAATCATACATGCGCATAGGAGTGAGAGGATTATCCCCCGAGCCTTGAACCCCCTATCCCATTTGGGCCTCGTTGATCTACTCCCTTGGAAGGTATCCTGATCTTCCTGATACTCCGCACCTTCCTTCCTCTCTTCTCCTTCGGCGCGACGAAAATTTGAAAAATATAGATAAACATCAGTGGAGGCAATTCAATTGATATCAAATGGCCGGCCGGTAAAATTTTCTGCCGGTTCACCGCCACGCACCGTCTACCAACTGCTAGTCTACGTCAAATGAACGGCTGAGTGCCAATAAGCTTCCTTTAATACTGTGTGCGAACTTAATACTCGTAAATGCTTCGACTGCATTTGTGCAAAACAATTTGCATATGAAAGTTTTACACGGCGTGCAATGAAACGGCTAATGTGCCGAATTCTACCCATTGACAGTCAAAGCATATCTGCAACTCTGCACTATATTTAGTGCTGACCGACTGACGTATTTGAGGTAATCACTAAACATTAATGCGTATTAGTTTAATAGTAAACATGCATATATCTTAATATATATTGCTTAAATATGACGAGATGTTACAAAATCCTTGCATATTGGTTATAGGTGATTATACATTAAAAATTTGCAGTAGCGTGGTTTAATTCGTTTGCTATAGAGCAGTAAACGCATAGGCTACGACTAACCGCGCGACGTACCATAACTGCTGACCAATGGCATTCGCGACGGTGGAAAATTGTCAACGGCAGAAAATTGTTAATGGTTGTCCGACACTAGTTGATGTAATTGTTGCTACTACTCAGCTAATGCATCTGCAGATACTATGCTAGCTCAAGCGGTTTTTCGGCTCTACGGAACTATATAACTAAAAAAGGTCATTTTCCACTTTTTTTTTGTAAACATGGCTATAGTTGAGTTTACACTAAATATGAAATATGTAATAAAATTGGATTTCCATTATTTTTGAAAATACCTTTAGACTCTGGTTCATATATATTAAATATGTTTTGCCTGGGTATTCAACAAATAGTCAGACTTTCGTATCGGATAGGTTCATAGTATTTTTTCCTTGTACGGAATACGAATAACTCATTGTGATCATCACAAATTATTTCAGTTGATATACATAGAAACCAGTGCTACAGCCATTTTTATAAAAATAGACATATAATTCATGCATATTTTGTCAAAATGCAAGAAAATAATCTAAAGACTAAAGTTTCATATTGTCATCAACGGATGACTTGGTTGTGTCTCGGTAATAGAGTTCTTAATACATTTGGCTGCTGTACGGGTAAAAATTTATCAAAATCTATGTCGCGTTGTGCCTTTTTTTACGACAGTTGGCTCGGCTCGAGACATGGTCCGAACCATTCTGCTCGGATGCTGAAAGATGAGTCTAGAGCCGAACCTACCCCGGCCGACCCCTGAGCCGAAATTCTCGCTTCTAACAAGCGGTGTACACAAATCTCATTAAAAGAAACGGGGGAAGGTAGGAAATTGAGTTACGAATAAATAATATCTATTTATTTCGAGTTTTGCTTTTCAATGCGCTAGAACAACTTGTCTGTGTTTGTCTTGGCTTCGCGTGAAACCGACATTTCAACTGGCTAAAGAATGAACAACTTCCAAACAAGCCATTTACTGCCTTAGGTTGTTTAAGGCGTGTACACACGCTCAAACTTTTTGCTCAAATTTTGATCAAAATTTGAGCTTAAATTTTGTTCAAATTTTGATCAAAATTTGAATGCATATTTTTTGAATTTTCAGCAAGTTTGAACGTGTGGACACTGTTCAAACTTTTCAATAATATTTCTCTTGCCAAATGTTTTACATTAAAAAATTTGAGCTCAAATTTTGATCTCAAATTTTGAAATATCGCAATTTTCATTTTAAAATCACTGTCGAACTTTGATCAAAATTTGATCAAATTTTGAGCTCAAATTTTTATCTCAAAAGTTGAGCAAAAAGTTTGAGCGTGTGAGATTGAGCTTTATACATTGCCTGTCCACTAACCTAGTAGATTAGTAAACTCGCACCTCACGTCAAAAGCTAACAAACCTCCTGAAGGTTAAGCAAAATATATATACTATCACATTTTCAAGTAGTAATCAATAATATAGTTATATCATTGGTTAATCTAAAAAATAATATATTCACCACAGATGAAGCCATTGAAAATGGAGCACACTTGTTCAGGCGATTTCTAGAATTTTATTACCGTGCTTAATTTTGGCTACAATAAATTGATTTTAGAGACCAGATTTATGTAGTATTTCATTATGATTCCAGCCTCGCCGTAAACTGTTTTTGAGTGGACCCAAAAGACACGAAAACGCAGTATCTCTGCAACCGCCAGTTCTACACGGGCCTGCCATATTCTAAAGCAATTTATGCTATGTGCTTGCAAAATTGTGATGTTCTAAATAATTCACGCGCGGGCATATCTCCTCATATTCAAGCAACATGGCTGCTATTTGGCGACTTATTTTGTAAGTAGATGCTGCATATAGCTGAATAAAGATATCTTGAAAATACATATTTAGCACTCAGAATTCATCACCTTGCGCTAAGACAAGTCTACAAGCTAGGCTTAAAATAAAGTATCCAACAAATGTCAAATTCAGATGCCAAACAGTTGCATAAAACCAACTCGTGGTAGCAGTTAAATAAACAATGATTGTTTTGTCAGCAGCTTTTGTTTTCAGCATTTTGAATTCAGATAGCTTTGCAGTACAGTCATCGTATATGCTCTACGAATCCCAAATGTTTTTGGTCTCGTCGCTGCATCTATAACCCGCTCCATCTATGACAGTTCATTAGTTCCACAATAGTTTTGGCATCTGTTTGCTTCTTCTCAACAATTCCGCTGCTTCGTGTGCCAGCCTCTTGTATTTCATGCCGCTGTTTGACAGACTTGTGGACAAGACACGCAGTTTTTGTGGCTATAAATGGAGTGAGTGGCAGTATGGAAACAATATCTATTGTCAATTACAATAGGCAAGCCCAAATGGGTGGGTTTGCGAAACTGGTTTTAGGCTCAAATGTTTCTCAATAATATTATACAAATATATACATATATATGCATATACATATATAAATACATATATATATTCATATTATGACGGCGTAAAAGTTACACAATAATAAATTTTCCCGTTATCGACTGCAATCTGGTCAATATATTGTTGCGTCCGTTTTAAAATTACCCACCCATGGCAATGTCCATGCCACATATCATCAATAACAGTAAACCGTGGATTATTTGAGTACTGGTCTATATCTAAGACCGTTAAATGATGGCTCTACTAACTGCTATTTCTCCCCTCTCCTGAAAATTACCCACCCATGGCAATGCCATGCTACATACCACCAATAACAGTAAACCGTGGGTTATTTAGGTACTGGTCTAAATTAAAGACCGTTAAATGATGGCTTTGCTAACTGCTATTTCACCGGTCTCCTGAAAATTACCCACCCATGGCAATGCCATGCCACATACCATCAATACCAGTAAATCGTGGATTATTTAGGTAATGGTCTATATTTAAGACCGTTAAATGATGGCTCTATTAACTGCTATTTCACCCGTCTCCTGAAAATTACCTACCCATGGCAATGCCATGCCACATACCATCAATAACAGTAAACTGTGGGTTATTTAGGTACTGGTCTAAATTTAAGACCGTTAAATGATGGCTTTGCTAACTGCTATTTCACCGGTCTCCTGAAAATTACCTACCCATGGCAATGCCATGCCACATACCATCAATAACAGTAAACCGTGGGTTATTTAGGTACTGGTCTAAATTTAAGACCGTTAAATGATGGCTTTGCTAACTGCCATTTCACCGGTCTCCTGAAAATTACCCACCCATGGCAATGCCATGCCACATACCATCAATACCAGTAAATCGTGGATTATTTAGGTAATGGTCTAAATTTAAGACCGTTAAATGATGGCTCTATTAACTGCTATTTCACCCGTCTCCTGAAAATTACCCACCCATGGCAATGCCATGCTGCATGCGATCAATAACAGTAAACCGTGGATTATTTAGGTACTGGTCTAAATTTAAGACCGTTAAATGATGGCTCTATTAACTGCTATTTCACCCGTCTCCTGAAAATTACCCACCCATGGCAACGCCATGCCACATACCATCAATAACAGTAAACTGTGGATTATTTATGTTCTGGTCTAAATTTAAGACCGTTAAATGATGGCTCTATTAACTACTATTTCACCCGTCTCCTGAAAATTACCCACCCATGGTAATGCCATGCCACATACCATCAATAGCAGTAAACCGTGGATTATTTAGGTACTGGTCTAAATTTAAAACCGTTAAATGATGGCTCTACTAACTGCCATTTCTCCCGTCTCATGAAAATTACCCCCCCTATGGCAATGCCATGCCACATACCATGAATAACAGTAAACCGTAGATTATTTAGGTACTGGTCTATATTTAAGACCGTTAAATGATTGCTCTACTAACTGTTATTTCACCCGTCTCATGAAAATTACCCACCCATGGCAATGCCATGCCGCATGCCATCAATAACTGTAACTGTGGATTATTTGCGTACTGGTCTATATTGAAGACCGCTTAATGATGGCTCTACTACTGCTATTTCACGGGTTTACTGGCAAACTCATTTACTGGTTACTAGCGTTTATTTATTTTCAATGTAATTATAATATTATAATTTTATTTTATATTAATGTTGCAAACGAAACAACCTGAATTTGCGTTTTGAGCTTGTGTCGTTTAAATATATAGAAAGGAAAGTGTGACAGTGCGGCATATTTCTTTCGTTCCGTTGGTTGTAGTTTAAAATTGTTGGGTTAGGAATTGGCAAGCTTACTGCTTAATTCTGTTTTACCAACATTTAAATATATAGAAAGGAAAGTGTGACAGTGCGGCATATTTCTTTCGTTCCGTTGGTTGTAGTTTAAAATTGTTGGGTTAGGAATTGGCAAGCTTACTGCTTAATTCTGTTTTACCAACATTTAAATATATAGAAAGGAAAGTGTGACAGTGCGGCATATTTCTTTCGTTCCGTTGGTTGTAGTTTAAAATTGTTGGGTTAGGAATTGGCAAGCTTACTGCTTAATTCTGTTTTACCAACATTTAAATATATAGAAAGGAAAGTGTGACAGTGCGGCATATTTCTTTCGTTCCGTTGGTTGTAGTTTAAAATTGTTGGGTTAGGAATTGGCAAGCTTACTGCTTAATTCTGTTTTACCAACATTTAAATATATAGAAAGGAAAGTGTGACAGTGCGGCATATTTCTTTCGTTCCGTTGGTTGTAGTTTAAAATTGTTGGGTTAGGAATTGGCAAGCTTACTGCTTAATTCTGTTTTACCAACATTTAAATATATAGAAAGGAAAGTGTGACAGTGCGGCATATTTCTTTGTTCCGTTGGTTGTAGTTTAAAATTGTTGGGTTAAGAATTGGCAAGCTTACTGCTTAATTCTGTTTTACCAACATTTAAATATATAGAAAGGAAAGTGTGACAGTGCGGCATATTTCTTTGGTTCCGTTGGTTGTAGTTTAAAATTGTTGGGTTAGGAATTGGCAAGCTTACTGCTTAATTCTGTTTTACCAACATTTAAATATATAGAAAGGAAAGTGTGACAGTGCGGCATATTTCTTTCGTTCCGTTGTTTGTAGTTTAAAATTGTTGGGTTAGGAATTGGCAAGCTTACTGCTTAATTCTGTTTTGCCAACATTTAAATATATAGAAAGGAAAGTGTGACAGTGCGGCATATTTCTTTCGTTCCGTTGGTTGTAGTTTAAAATTGTTGGGTTAGGAATTGGCAAGCTTACTGCTTAATTCCTGTTTTACCAACATTTAAATATATAGAAAGGAAAGTGTGACAGTGCGGCATATTTCTTTGTTTTGTTTGGTTGTAGTTTAAAATTGTTGGGTTAGGAATTGGGGGACAAGCTTACTGCTTAATTCTGTTTTACCAACATTTAAATATATAGAAAGGAAAGTGTGACAGTGCGGCATATTTCTTTCGTTCCGTTGATTGTAGTTTAAAATTGTTGGGTTAGGAATTTGCAAGCTTACTGCTCAATCCCCGTTTTACCAACATTTAAAAATAGATAGAAAGGAAAGTGTGACAGTGCGGCAGGATTTCTTTCTGTTCCGAGCAATACGTAACTGAACGAAGTAGATGGACATA
>JASANE010012421.1:0-24375 GCA_030248225.1 Trileptium ribeirensis
CCGACAAAGTGAAGTTTCGATCGAGTAACAGTAAAATTGTGGTCGATGTTACATGATAAATAATTAACCTTATATGCATCTTATCTAACCCCGCTTTTATGCACACCAGTATGAGAGCAATATATAGTCAAAGTAAGTGTGGCTAGGTAAACTCAAATCAGTCTTGATTTTTAATAGGTAACCTAGGCATTTAAGCGCAGCAGCTACTTTACACGTTTAAACCATTTGACCATTACGTTTCTCAATAGGAATGGCGCACAGACTGAGTGTTAACCCAATTTGTTGCGCGCAATCCGTTTGCACTTGCGCAGTCCAGGTATCATTTTGCTGAGTGCCTCGGACCGAGCAACAACTCTTTTTACCTCCGATATATCTTAAGCAATCTGAGTTCTGAAATTCTAGCCGCAGGCTCGAATTTGTTAAACTCTGCAGCCCAGAAGTTCACACAAATTTAGGTGCATTTTTTCTGGAATAAATTCTAGTCGCACTCATTGCATTAAAATTTGTTTGTCAGTTTATACCCGGAATTATTCGTTTGCTACTATTGATTTTTTCTCACAGTTTTTGGAGGTATAGTTTAGTCCACAACACGTCTATTTTACACGTTATGTGAATTGCAGTAAATTTTTGTAAAGCTATTCTTTTGAAAAAATGTAGTAATAATGAGCAGATAATTTCACATATCTAATAAAGTTCCCATTTCTGTTATTGGTCAGCAATCTTTTGAGAAGTGCGGGATGTATTTTAACGGACCAATCATTGTCTGGAACATTGCCTTACAGTTCTTATTTTCGTTACTATAGCGCTTTGTCTTTTATTATTTACTCGAGCATTTTAATCCTCTTATGGCCATTATGTCCAAATAGACCTAACGCGCGTTGTATGTCGTTAGTTGTTCGTTTGCACATGGTACCGAAACTTCTGTTTTGTCTCGCATATTTCGAGCCGTGATTTATAGAAAAACCACAAATTTATTCCATTTCTTCGAGCTCCTATTTCTAGAACGCACAGGCGTTATTCCAAAGGTCGCATATGCTATAAAAAATTTTTAGCTAAATCGAGACTGAAGCATTAAATAATCTGATTGTTTAAGCTATCGTAAACCTGTGGCATGCAGAACAATTTTGACTAATGTACTGTAAATGACACATATTAGGGAAGTAATTTATTTTTTCATTTATATTGTAGTAGCTATTTTATTACATTTTATGGCTAACAATTTATTGTAGATGGCACAATCTAGTTATAATTCCTAGTGAACGCGCATACCTTTATTGGCAACTGGTTGAGATACTCGGCGCCGCCCGGGCGTGGAGAAGCTTTGCGGCATAGTCTGGCGAATTGATTAGCATTGCCTATTTGACTTTTTGCATAGGTTATATCAAAGGTTCGAAATGTGTGAATTCTCCAAACTCAATGAAATTAATAGACAACTTTGGTCAGGGTTCATTCAAAAGAACGGAATAAATTTTGCTATCATCTGTAATCAAGCCGTAAGCTGTTCTAATCATTGTGAACCAATGCCCGGCTTTCGTTCAGGCGATAGCATAGAGAACTTGCATACAGACAGACCATATGAAATCTGGTATCTTTTCAAAGCAAGCAAAAATCATTCGCTTAATACACAAATGACCTACGATGAGTTCTTTTGACAGGTGATAATTTTGTTACACAGGTCTGTAAAAATGTTTGTTGTTTTTTAAATATTGTCTACTTTATCGCACGTCCCTCCGTAAATAAAATGTCCGAATGTAGTTCTCGCGGTATAATGGAGATTCGGCCAGCTCAACGATGTTTTTGAGTTTAGATTTAAAGAAGTGCTCTCAGCTCAGCCAACTATACGATAGATTTGTCGAAAGCAGTTATGAACTGAAGTGCCAATGTCGGACCCACGTCCTCGCGTCGACAGCCAGGACCGGACACTATGCGCTTGCGGTGCAACGAAATTAAGTTTTAGGCATTTGGTAAAAAAAGAAAAATTACGTTGACACTTAGGTGTAGCCAAGACTTATACAGTCAACTCATGTACAGTCATCTACCTACTTATTAAAAAATTATGTTGACTCTTAGGCATGCCCATGAGTTATTCAGTCAAAACATGCATAGTCATCTACATACTCATGATAAAGTGTTACCTCAAATCTCCACCCAAAAAGTACGTCCTGCATCAAAAAAAATAATTAAAAAGTATGTTGGACTGCGCCGAATAAACGATCGACGGACGTCGCCTACGGGAAAAAACTAAAAAAGAAACGATTATGTGCGATGACTATAAAAACTGAGAAATGAGTTTGAATTCAGTCGTAATAATTATACGCATCCGTATATTTACACAACACAGTATTTACACAAATCCCCCATATAGACTGAACCTATACTATACTAGTCATCATAAAGTGTTTAGCAACACAAAAGTAGCTCCAGTGTCTTGAAACTATGTAGAAAAACGCATGTTTTTGTGTGGTTTAAAAATGTGTTGCAGTACGCTTGGGCGACGTCGGTACTTCCAGCTGGTAGCCACTACTTCACCAAAAGGCGGAGAAACGTGAGCAGCGTAGGATAAAAACGATCAAAGCAGCACATTTTACCTGTTACCTATCTTATTTACATAGCACAGCACTCATTCTTTTCATTGCACTATAGCGCATCACAACCATGAAAAAGAGCCTAAGTAAAGAAAAAATGCTATACAAAACAAAGTGACTCACATTATATCTGGATCGACGCTTGGGGCAGAATCCGGATAGACCCAAATCAATACCTCTTCGTCTTCTTGGCATTTGTAAAGGGAATTCGAAAATAATGCGCAAAATGTGAATGAATTATGGAAGAGTGAAACGTTGCGTCATATACAGATGAGTACGCGAATAAATAATTGCGTCATTGCATAGTAATGATTGCGTGAAGGTCACGTTTATGAGTGACAGTAAATAACTAAATAAACGCTACGCTAGAGGCGTGAAACAAGAAAGGAATACATGAACTTCACTTGCAACCCTAAATTTTCTTTGGCTCAGATTTCTATTTCTAGCATGCAGGCACGTCTTTACTAGTTTGGCTAATGACGCAGATTATTGTCTAAACTCCAAACATCACAAAAGCTATTATTGAGGCAGTTATAATAAAAAGCATAAGGATAATGATCCAATATATTTGGAGACACTTACTGAATTCTAATTTGCAGCAGCGGGAGGTCTCTATGATAGTACCGATGTAGGTGCGTTTCCACCAGATTCACAAATCTGTTAACTTCGGGATTTGATACCGCTTACGGATACACCGCTTTTGCTTTCAGGAATAAAATAGGATTTTTGCTGTTACAGTTATGTAGGCACCATTCTGTCATTTTTTAATAATAAATTGTTGCCAAATGGGTAATTGAAATGTAGGCAATTTGTTGTCGACGTACTAAACGTAGCCTATTTTTTCGCACATATGAACCTTGGACTATAAGCCTAATACTAAGTCGACGGCTGCCGCAACCGAACCCTGGTACTAATTCTTCATTTTTCTAGCATTTTAACATGGCACCCCCTCAAGGCTGCTGATTATTAAGCTTCCAGCTCATGTCTTTATTATGCAGTTTTTGAAAAACTTTGCACCATCTCTGTAATTGCAACAGTAGTACGGACTTCTGGAATATCCGAACTTTTGCTGACAGCTGGGTTCAACTAGTTGCTGTAGCAATGAACTTAAGATGATTTGGAATTTGGACAGTTTGTGCAAATATTTCTTTTGATTCCGTTGTTTTTTCCGCCCTTGATAGGCGCGGCCATAACCCAAACCAATATCTGCATTTTCAATACACATGGTGTATATTTGATCCATCAGCTAACTCGAATTTTCTTCCCCTTTATTTCCACCTGATTTAATGTTACAAAACATTACTCCTCCAGCGAGATACACTTCAACTTATTCCACATTGGCTAGCTACAGACTTGTTAGTGTTCGTATTTAATGAATACTAACGAGCTGAGTCGAGCTTCGAGTCTGATCCTCGGGCCGAGTCGAGCTGAGCCTAGTTTTGAAAAATATTTTAGTTTTTTAAAGTATGCTCGAAGGTCTGCTCGGTTCGATCACTCATAAACCTGGCTCGGCTCGGCGCTAGAGTCTAGAAGCTCGAATGTCACCTCAAATAGCCACAACCGATGCTAATTTACTCAATGGTTTGAGGAACTTGCGGTGAGGGACTTAATATCCGTCTCAATCTTTTTTTCTACGTTTTTGTTGTATATAACTAATTATTATGACGACGGAATCGAATGTGAAAAACACTGAAATATCAGGAGTCAGCGAAAAATTTACTTCGCACGCAATTTGTTCAATCGTTGAAAGTGTGTTCGGAACCAAGCCTATTTCCATTAAAGGATCGCGTTTACTTGGCAATTCAGGTATAATTATTAATCCATTGAATTTTTTAATGGTTTGTGAAACCTGTGTCTTGGTATGTACTGATTAATTCTGAAATTTGAACTATTCCGGTAACCACATTGAGCCAAGGTTAAAGATGTTACAAAAAGTTAAATTTTCAAAATTTTGATATTGTAAGTCCCTTGCTTGTTGATGCGAACGATGAGATAATAGGGTTATTTCACTCGCGTTAAACAAGTTGTTTTTATTGTTATGATTTTCTATTAACCCTATAGGACGGTGTCGCGAGAAAAATTTGCAAAATTTTGACACGAAAAACAGTCAAATTTTGCCATTTTATCAATACATATGTGCGTAAATGATTAAAAGTTGTCCACTGGTTTTTGAGGCTGATGAATACGATCAAAGCTATTATATTTACATGGCGTGCATCAAATACGGCTAAATGCTAGGGCCTATAACTTTGAAATCACTCTTTAAATAGCTTTTTCTTATAATTTTCGACATAAATTTCTATAGTTTTCGTCTTTTTGATTATTGGTGGTAGAAATAAAGAGTGATTACTTTTCTAATGTGATCAATATCACTGGCACTATCGTCAGTCCATTGCCGGTATATTGTTATTGTAGGACTTTAAAGAGCCAAATTTAGAATCTTGCAACTTACCAACCGCTGATTAGTCGCACTTCGCATCACTGGGCGAATAACTAGTGTAAAAGCCACATAAAATAGAATCTGCCTTATATAATAACTTTGATTGTTCGTGAATAAAACCGATATCGCTCGAAAACAGTTTCAGTATTTTTATTTAATTTTCGCAAAAACAAAATGACTCGATTTAATCGCAGAGCAGTGTGGTAGCGAATAATTTTGAACCGCGTTTCTGTACACACAGAATTGTTGTTCTGTTACAGTTCATATACCAAATAGAAAATAGCATGGTCGGTGGGATAACCTTAAGTCTGCTCGCTCATAACCTCTTCACCGTACACATGACTTTATAACTTTTTTCGACAAAATATAACAGCACATTTGAGCAGTGTACGGGTTTCACATTATAAGGTACACAATGTTTGGAATTATAATACGTCTCAGTGTCAGGCAGACCGCACAGCACCAGTTGTGACTAACTTCCTGCGTAAGTTGGGAAATTATTAAATGGTAGCTAGCTGATTGCACATTCGGAAACAAACATTTTGATGGGTGCCGTCTAAAATTCTAACATTTGTCGAGGGTGTGATTATCTGATGATCACCAATATTTGACCAAAAAATTTGCTCTACAGGCTGATTTTTTGTCGTGTTACATTTGTTACATCTCAAAGGGCGGCATGTCACTACGTTTATTTTGAAATTTAACATGGATCATTAGGTGACACCAATGCATGGTAGCATCTGCCACTCATCGGGATGTTCATAAGTAGTTGTTCCTAGTGCCTGACGCTCAACTGATTATGGTCTAGGATATAATTTCAATGCGGTTCATTCTTGGGCATTTTTAGATTTAAGGATGTTCTTCATAACTTGAAATTAAATTTTAAGAATTCAATGTCCAAAATATTAAAGCTCTTAGGTTTCTACGCTATTGGTGCTTTTGTTGTGTTCAACATATTGATATTAGCGGTATTCTGCGGCATGGGTTCACACGTATATGGTTAATTTTGTGGAAATGAAAGACTTTTGTTATATTCAGCCTATTTATATTAGCTAAATTCTACGGAATGGGTTAAAACCTTATCTGATTATCTGCTCAATCAATAATTGAAATGATATTCCCTCACGTCCGTGAATTTTTTAAGCCAACGTCAGTAATTACTTATTCTTTTTATATACACCTTTCATAGGACAGTCACTCTTGCGCCACTTACACAATAGACGAACACGAACTTCGACTATTTTAGCGACCGAAATGACGATATCGGAAATGGTTATAATAACGTTGATACGATTACACCAAAAGGACAGTAACTCTGGCGACGCTTACACAATGGACAACACGAACATCAACGTTTTAGTGACCAAAATGACGATATCGGGAATGAAAATAATAACTTTGATACGATTGCACCAATAGGACAGTCAATCTTGCGGCGCTTATACAATGGACAACGCGAACTTCGATGGTTTTAGCGTTCAAAAGGACGATATCGGGCATTATAATAATAACGTTGTTACCATAACACCAAAAGGACAATCACTGTTGCGATGCTTACGCATGGAACAACACGAACTTCGACGGTCTTAACGACCAAAATGACGATATCAGGAATGATGATAAAACGTTGATACCATTACACAATAGGTAGTTTAATACTTGTAAAGTATTGTGCTGGACTTTTTTTATAATTTTATTTTGGTAAGGGTATCTATGTCGGCACACTGGCAATTGTGCCAACCGTAACAGGTAATCACGGGTTCTTACATTAGTGTACATAGATTTCTTCGTTAAAAATGTTTGTTTCTCCAAAGTTAGGACTGTTATTTAGGGTGTCAGCCATAGATTGATAGTGTGACACCGTCTATTAAAAAACAACGGTACCAAACACACCCTATCCCGAACGGAATTTGTTAGACGGTGACGAGAATACCATGGTTTCTGAAATATGGTGTCGATGAAATATGGTTGTCGCTACAGCGGAACAAATGTTTCAAATGGTATGGGCGTTTCAACTTAAACACAGCATTATAATTCTGCTACAACAACTATAGAATTCTAATCATATGAAAAATTAGCTAATGTAACGTTTAGAAGCTTGAGTTAAATCCGCGTTATGCTGTTCTCCAATTAAGCCTAAAGCCTTCTATCTCATATAGCACTTAGACTAAGCCTGAGCGTAAGTCGTGGAGCTGCCGGCCGTTGTCGAACCCCGCACTAAAGCTGTTCTTTTTCAAACAATATATACGTCTGCCCCTAAAGGTAAGATGACCAAAAAATGAAAAATGGTACATATTCGAATTATGATGAGTGGGCAGTTCTCTATCACAGTACAGAATTTTTTGTCAAATATGGATTTAAGCGGACAGCGGTCAAAGATCACTTGAAATTTTTGTGTTTCAGACACATTGCTGCAATAGTAAAGATGCTCTCTAAAGGTTTGCAATATTACATTTGAAAAGTAAAATAAATTAGCAAATTGACAATAATTTTCCGTACCACAATGCACTTTGACAATGAAGTTAGGCAACAATGATATAATCAACACTGGAATTGGATGCTTTCAAGTTGGAACACTGATTGAGCGACCACCAGTACTGGTTGTTTAGGTGGGTCACTATTTTCCGTGGCTCATTGGCGGTTCTGTAAAATATTATGGATCTCCATTTGTCACCATGGCACGTGGGTCATTCCTGCATGACCAATGTATATTCCTGCCCAGTACTGTTATCGCAATAAATTTTCACCAAGTTTTGCCTGTTGTCCCAAAAATTTTGCGCGCGAGTGCGGCATCCTGTAAGGGTGCGGCGCGACTCAGGGTCAACACTCGCTCACCCCAACATTGAGACCTATGCATCACTGCGCAAAGTGTGACCCGCCTTCCCAACAGTGAAATCTGGCGGCGACACTGGTTTTTGTAGTGTTGTGGACTTGGTCGTTTCACCACCAAACCTCCTTGCCGATGATTCGACTCCCTGGTTTCGCCATATCCAATATTTCAGCAGCTACAGATCGGATTTGGCTTGTTAGACTGTTCCGCTGGGCGTTCACCGATTTGTCTGCCAATGCGGTAAGTTGCGCGTTCTTTTATCGTAGGTACTACCAGCTGATTTTCTTTGGACGAATTGACCAGGCACGAATTGTCCTGGAACGAATTTACCGGGGACGAATTGTCCGGTACCCGATTATAATGCACTCCTGACTGTGTTCTTGAGAAACAAAAATGATAAATCAAAAATTAATAACTCCTGCGGGTCGAGCTACTAACCATTCGCTCCGCGGAATTCACTTTAACCACTTGGCCATCCATTGTGGTTGTTCCCTATAACGCAATTTGATTATGACCCAACTTTCAGTCAATTGCTATATTTAAGTAACTTCGCCGATGACGGATTTTGTTAAAATACTGCGCGACGTATAAACTCGTTAACAGCTGAATGGTATAGTGGAATTACCCTTAGTCTCGCATCTTTAGTTGGCCCCTGTTTTTGAAGGGCTGATCGACGACAACGTGCGAAGATAAAAATTGGACCATTATATACTGGGCCTTTTTCGGTTAGACCCTCCAGCCTGAATTCAGTCAATTTTGTGAAACAACGATAATTTTAGTACCATTCGGCCCAACTCGACGAGCTAGTTCAGAAAATAACCATTTCGACAAATTTTAAGACAAATATTTTTTCGGTTCCCAATGGTACCCAAAATTTTTGAAAAAAGTTTTTCTCGATAAATGCTTATGCATAACATATCATTCTGACCGGATTGAGGAGCTGAGTCGAATGGTCGTAAAATCAGCCCAATCAGTTCAGGGGTTCACGAGTTAGCTTAGACTAAGGCTTAGGCTTAGCCTCACGATATCGCATAAATGGAAATAACTCACTAACCCCTGAATAGATTGAGCTGACTTTACCACCGTTCAACACATGCGACTCGATTTTTTTAGAAAATTTTAGTTACCGAATGGGAACCGAAAAATTTTTGTCATAACAATGGCTGAAATGGGCTTTCTAAACCAGTTCGTCGAGTTTAGTCGTACGGTGCTAAAATTATCGCTGTATCTTCAAATTTGACCAAATTCGGATTTTGGGGCTAACCGAAAAGACCCCATTACTTATTTATTCATTTCAGATTTTACACAAAGACATACTGGATATAACTGGATAGGTAGTGTTAAATATTAATACCGCCCTAGTACACAATATAAAATGTAGACTTTGATAAATATTGGAAATAGTCACAGCCTGACGAACGACTGTGACGATAAGAATAAGCTTAAGCACGAGCAACGTATAATTATAGCTAACGGCAGAATGTCAAGATTTGATGTGCAATCATAGTACAATGCTGCATACTGTATGTAGTTGAGTCACTCATTTTTCAAAGCACTTCTTCCAGTGGCTTCACCGAAAACGTCCTACAGTAACTCATACCAGCAGTACCAGAACCATAAGTATGCGGCGTCGGCTTAGTAGACGTTTTCGGATGCGGGTCGTCACGGCAACGTGGAAATCGGTACACCGGTAGTTATCGTGGTAATTTCAAGTAGAACAATTTTTTATTGTAGTGGTAGAACGCGGCGAGCAATATCAACGGCGACTTAATAATACAGTACCCATCGGTATGAAGGACAATGACAGTAGGATGTTTAGGGAAGCAAAAGAGTGCAGTATATGCGTCGATATACTTACCTACAACAAAGTTAAGATCACTGTCATCTATACGGTAAGTATCGAGGCGCGTGTAGCTCGGAATGCAACATTAGCTACCGTCTCAACAGAAATATTATTGTATTATTCCAAATCCTTCGGAAATACCACGGTCAATTTATGACGCAGGGTATTGGAAGCTTATTTAACAGACTCGGGGCCAAATTGGAATGTATACGCAGAAGACTATTTATCCTTTGGAGTCAAACTAAATATCAACCACTAGAAGAATACCGTAATCATCGGCAGTTGATTCAATTGCTTCAAGCGTTATTGCTGAAAGTAGATTTGGAACAACCAAATATCGTACCACATCTATCTAAATACCTTGAAGATTACAGCAGCGACGACATTCTTACTCTGGATCAGCTATGGGAATTTTTGATGATGAGGACAATATTAATGATTCATTGGAGTATATAGTTGAAGACTATATAATCGAAAGACTATACGATCGCTCAACAAGTGGAGGCTCAGAGAAGAAGAATGTGTGTACATGGTCAATTAAATTCAAAGATAGTTTCAGTTTTATCGTCATCACTTAATAGTTGACAATATTTCTAGGGACGAATTCCCAGCTATGCAACAGACTTTTAGCTTAGATGCTAAATTACTCTTTCGTAAAGGTATATGGACTCGTGAAACTGGTTTGAGGAAATACAATTATCACCAAGGGAATATTTTCCCAATACACTGACTTGTGAGAATTCCAGTTTATACAAAAATATTTATATATCATATAATATTTATAAGCCTGGTAACAAATGGGTGTTATAAAGCTAGGGGAATATCATGATCTTTATCTTGAGACCGACGTTCTACTTTTAAGCGACATGTTTTATAGTTTTCGAGAATTTGCCATAACTCACTATAAACTTGACCCAGTTCATTACATTTCCTTACCTAGCTTCGCGTGGGACGCATGTCTAAAAAACCGGGGTCGGACTAAGATATGTAGACCTTTTTCGAAGAGAGTAATAGAGGCGGTATATATCTCTATGATATCTCACCGGTACTCAAAAGCAAATAATAAGTATTTAAACAGTTATAATAAGCTACTAGAGTCTATTTACATAATGCACTTAGACGCAAACAATCTATATGGCTGGGCGATGGTACAAAAATTATCGGTCGGAAAGTTCAGATGAGTTGAAGATCAGGAACTACTAAATATCGACTATCGTAGTCAGGGTGACATAGGTTATGTGTTGGAAGTTCACCTTGGGTATCCAAAACAATTCATGATTTACACAGTGCTTGCCCGGTAGCACCAACAAACATGTTTATTACAACAATTCACTTATATATATCCCATTATTGTTTCAATGCAAAAGATAGGCTCAATATTTTCAATAGACTGGTTAAGAAATTTATTTCCCAACTTTAACAGCTAATAAAAGTATATAGTACACGGTCGAGTACCTATTAGCTTTCTATATCAAGCTCTATCTTCGAGTTTCTGAGATACATAGAGCAGTGGAGTTTCGATAGCGTGACTGGATAACACCATACACTATGTTTATTACTGCGATGTGGAAAAACGCTACAAGTGGTTTTCAAAATGATCTTTTTAAGGTATAACCATAACGCAGTATTTGGCAAAATTATGGAAAATGTACGTGCTTACAGAAATATTGAGTTCGCAGCAGACTCTAAGCGCTTAAAGAAACTAGTAGCGAACCCAAGGTTTCATAGTAGGACAACATTCATCGAAGATTTAGTTGCACTTATGCAGAAACCCAACGTATGTGTATGCAAGCCAATATACATTGGGTTAAGAGTTCTCGACTTTTCAAAAATTTTCATGTTTGATTTCTACTACAATTACCTGAAAAAACAGAATAATGAAAGCTGACATCTCTTTTTCACAGATACCGGCAGTTTATGTTATTAAGTAAAATACGGCGATATATATGCAGTGCAGACACACACTTCATAAACCCTAAAGGCGTAGGTTTCACAGAACGCTCAGAATCACCAAAAGGTTTCAATGATTTATGGCAAGTAGATTTAGCCGACATGACTAATCTCGCTAAACATAATAACGGCGTTAAGTATTTGCTACTAATTATTGACGTACTATCCAAGTTAGTATTCTTGAAGAACAAGAAAACTCAAAATGTAGTAGATGCAGTAGCAGAACACTTTTCAAGGCACAAACACTACACACATATTTTCTTAACAAGTTACTGAGTTTGTCAGTGCAAAGTTTAAATCGTTATGCGGTACGCATAATGTTATATGCTACACCGCTCAAAACGTTGAAACCAACGTAGCAATAGCGGAATGGGTCTATTGCATCTGTAATGTCAAAGCTACATAAATATATGAATAAATATATCACAAAGTCATATGTCAAGTGCTCAAAGATTTGAGCGTGAGCGTGCTAAGAGTGACTACACCTAATGATACTAAGAGTATATATGGATACTGCCTTGTAGATGTCCCTGTAGAAAACGAATAAGAAATACTAAAACTGTTTCGTAAACCACGTATAGAAATCATTTTTAAACTCAACATATGTGACAGTGTAAGAGTATGTAACACAACTGGAACATTTTGGTGACACATGAACTATGTTTCACAGCAGTCAATGGAAGTATTTAAAATTAAGAAACGTCACACTCAGACCCACTGCGGTACAAGCTCTCTGACTATGGCGAAGAAATCATAGATATAGACGTGACATGAACAATTTATTAATAAACTATATACAAAATATTAAGACAGATTCTAATAAAAGGTTCAGCTACAAAGATGGTTATATTGGCTCCACATTATACGACCTCGTGAGATACTTCATTACTGATTCCGGTCACTTTTCCGTTCCAAAGCCTATAGATGCAGATAAATTTCGACATTAGTACCTTTCAGCCGTGCCAGAATGTTCATTTGGAAAAAGGAAATTAGAAGAGAAGACGTTACAGTGGAATACGTTATAATGAATACTATTTTACCAATGGTAAGCAAAGTGTTCTTCACTATATTACCTATTGTTCATGTGAAATGAAATATTAAAAAGAGAAATCTAATTAAGTCGATTTATTGCTATCTACAAAAAGCCTAATCACCGACCGACAATATGGATTTCAACGTTATGAACTTAGTGGTAAAAACGCCTATTGGCTCCTCGATCAACCTGTCTCCAATAGCAAACATCCTAGATTGAGTCAAATACAGTCTACATCGTTTCCGAGCAGCAACTCTCTACGTCTTAAGTAAGGTGGAAGTCTAATGTTTTGGCCCAATGGATCTATTCAATTTCATGGATTTACTTCAAAGGAGCAGTTGAAAGTGGCTGGTGACAAAGTTAAGAGACTGAAAATTTTGGCTATACAACTGGGGCCAAAAGTTTACAATATGTTAAGTCAATGCTTGTATATAACCGGATCAAGCATTAAACTAGATGATTTATATTAAAAACTCCGATACTCAGTAACAATAATTTTTGAACCAGCAGTTTTCGCATGTCTTAACTTCGACTACAATGATAACCGGAAAAATTATAACTGGTACTAAGATGGTAGAAGATTGTTACAATATAGCTAAAGATATTTATACAAAATGAGTTCACAATTTGTTTACATAAAAGTAAGGTATACACCTACACACAGCAACAAAAGGAAATAACTACTGTTAAGTCTCTATCGGATCTATATCTACCTCTTTTCGTAGCAGTAGAAGGCAATTTGGTTCAAGCCAATAATATTTATGTGTAAGCAACAACGAAGAAACGATACATAATTACAGCAAAATTTCTTGAAAATTCACCATTCAACGATACATATATACCTATATTAATCTCCATCATGTAGCAAATATTGATATATATATCAGAGCATTGGCGTAATAAAGGACTCTTACATACGAAACCTACACATTGAAGTTGATAATGAAAACAAGATACCACAAAAAGATGTCCTCTACTTTGTTTTAACATTCATATATAAAAGGAATTAGTTATTATTGATATTACAAACATGGATATACCGTTATAATTCAAAGTTGATCAAGCTGCAAGACATTGCTTAATCCAAGGACATACGATCAAGAATCAAAGAAAATGGATTAAAAAGAAACGAATACATAACAAGAGATCACACCAAAGCTACGACTATTTCAACAATGACATTGTTAACTAAATTGTATTGGTTTCGAGAACCCGTATATCAAAATGAAGTTGAGAAATCTCAGATTACTGAACTTACAAATAACACAGGAAATATTGAGGATAAAGTTATACCGTTACAAATAAACCGAAATCGGATTATCTTATCGACTCAAGTGAAATATTCTTAAAATTTAAAGTAAATATTTCGTATGCACCACCAAAACCTCGAACTAAGCCTCCTAAGAAGCGAAACGACAGGTCAATAACGAATCAAGCCTCCCGTTGCAATTAAATTAGATAAATTATATAATGGATGACCTATATACTTTATCTACTACACTACACAAAGGGTGAAAAAAATTGCCTCCTACATACAGCAGGATGTTGCCAGGATTTTGCGTACCTAATGGATTATGCGTAAGATAACAATGGAACAACGCAGTGATATTTATACGGAAGAAGTGTCTGACGTTAACAGCACCAGTAACGTTCAACACCGCTACCTTCCACCGCAAACGGCGGTACACTTCAAATTTGGACGGAATCAACTTTTGCACGTAATTTATGGCAAGAAGAACATAACGTATTCAATAACCATTACCGAACCTGTACTGATTGTGAACATGACCAACTCTTTAGTGAGGTGCTTAGCAATATCAACAGAATATTTCAATCAAAAGGTGCTCCATACGTATGCATCAACTATGAGATACAAATATTTGGTCTCGAAAATATAATCCAATTTTCAATTTTGCAATGTTTGAAGAATATCTACTGCGATGTATTTTTGTTCGGATGATTACTAAGGATACGTTCAACGGTAATATTGAAAAAATATTAACAACCTCAAATTATGGGATATGCCAAAGTTTCAAGTGCTAGTAAACAGCTTATCTCTACCAATCAAAATTTGCTTGTCGTGAGTGCGGATAATACAGGTGAGTTGTATGCCAGTCTATTTAGAGGCCTCAACTACATTAGCCAACACATTGGCTTCGGACCTTACAATATGAAGGGTGGCTTCAGAGTGTTCCAATCGATTATGCGGCTATGGAACTTCATTTAAAAAGTCAAGGATGGTAGCGCCAGGCTGCTTCTAGACTTCAAGACAACTTTAGCAGAATCAGTGGTGCTACTCGTCATGGGAGAATATCCGGGTGAGTTTCGTTTCGTCGAAAATAATGACCACCATCATCCCAATAGATACCGTTTCGTCGAATTATAGGTCCGATTCGTCGAATTTATTACAGCTGTGCCGTTTCGTCGAAAGACAGAATTGTGTCGGTGCCGTTTCGTCGAAAGACAGAATTGTGTCGGTGCCGTTTCGTCGAAAACTGGAGTAGTGATGGTGCCGTTACGTCGAACATGCAGTAGATAATTCTCCAAAGTAGAAAGCCGAAAATCACCCATGTTTCTCAAGTTTATATCGAATTTATATCACATATAAACTTTTGAAGCATGTGTAAATTTTTTTAGCTTTACTTTTGATACACATCGATACTGTCAATAATAGTAATAATAATGACAATAAAAACAAGAAAAAACTTAGCTTGAAAGTTTGAATACAACTTCGAACCTAGAACCTAGACTTTAGGCAAACTCGGTTAAGAAATGGCCAGGGAGGATTCCATACAGCAATAGATTCTAAAACCCGTCCATCTCCTGTCTACATCACGAATACGATTTTAGCTCTATCTATACGAAATAAGGCCTACTTAGAACCTAGACTTTAGGCAAACTCGGTTAAGAAATGGCCAGGGAGGATTCCATACAGCAATAGATTCTAAAACCCGTCCATCTCCTGTCTACATCACGAATACGATTTTAGCTCTATCTATACTAAATAAGGCCTACTTAGCCAGCCCTAGAAGATAACTGCAGCGAGTCAAATATTCAGAAATATTACTGATAAGAACGTCACGACTAAAGCATCCAGTGGCATAAAAGGAATTGAAAAGTCTTTTTTCTTCGTTCAGACACTTGTCGTTTTCGGCATAATGTCGATGCCTGTCGTCTGCGACTGCTTTACCCGTCATGAGCGACCGCTGAAGGACTTGATAGCTGTGGTGGATCTCCTGAAGTCTCACCAGAAATACTGACAATTTAGGACGAGGATGATCGAATTTTGCCGCTAAACCTCGGTTAAAACCCTCTGCGTGGTTAGTGGTTCTCGGTCCATTATTGGAATGATGGTTGAATGCGGCAATGCGATCATCAGTGAGTAGCCATGTATTGAAAAAATAATTTCGAAAGTCATTGATCATTTGGTCTACCATGCTATCACCCGTTACCGGTGGTAACTGCAAGAAACCGTTCCAGGCAAACCGCACTAGGTCTTGTGGCAGGATCGAGAGTGCTATAAGTTGACGAATCCACAGCTTGAAGGCACCATACTGCGAGCGCTCGTACCTGCCCTTCTGCTCATATACAAGCTTTAGTCCTTTTTCCTGTATCTTTCGTTGACATGCCTGTGCGAAATGAAATAAACAACCTCTAACAACGGCCGTCGGGAACGTTAGTCTCGCAGCATTCATTGCTGCAGTTTCAAAGTCAAGATGAATCTCCGACACAGCAAATTTTCCGACGGTTTGCAGCATTTTGTCTTTAATAAAATTGAACAGCCACGTATATCGTTCCTGCGTTTTATCAGGTAGCAAAACATATACCAGTGGAACGGATTTTTCGCCCACAAATCCGTGCATAACATACAGCTGAGCAAAAATCTCAGCTGGTCGATAGTCAAACGTACCGTCTGCTACGATATGAGATGATTGCGACAGTAGCAATAAGTCCTGTGGTGAGGCAAACACAAGAATGGCTGGATTGGTTTGCTGATATATCAGGTATTCTTCATTGAAATGTTTGTCTAACGGGTCAGTCGAATTTATGCCAGATAACGTTTTTTTCAAATACTGCGGAATGTCATCGATACTTTTTACAACTGGAATATTGCAATGATAGTATCGATAGTAGCTAGTTTTAACTCGCTTGAAGGGTGGAAACTCGCTTTCCACGGCATCGCGAGACTCTGCGTCGTCGTTATACTTTGTAACGATTTGTGAATGTGCTTCGTCCCAAGCTCTCTTTGGTTTACGTCCTAGCGTCTTAATAGAATGTCGAGTTTCGCGATCTAGCTGGTCGGCTTCGATTTTAGCCAGAAGCTGTAGGTATGCACGCGTGGGGATTTTTTGTCGCTTCTGGGTCATCTACAATTATGTTGTTTCGTACGCGTATTGTCGGGGGTTTGACTGGAGGTTTCAGAAGATAACACTGCTGACAGCGCCAGTAGCTAGTTTCACTGTTATCTTTCATTTTAACAAACCGATAGGCCGATTCAGGGTTATTTTTCGAGGTGTAAACTATACAATTACCACCAAATTTGGTTTTTCCAAACTTTGGGGTTCCGAAATTTGATGTCATTCTAAGTTAACGCACAGAAACGCTAGACGATAATGAAAGACAGAGATAAACGATAATGTAAGACAAATTTTCAGGTAATTTAAATTAATATATAACAGAATTTGCAGTATGTAATTTATTTACTATAGAGTGTTATCGCAACCAAAACAATATTGACAGTTGCAACATATCTTCGAGGGAATGTCAAAATTTTCATTTTCGACGAAACAGGAATGTCAAAATTTTCATTTTCGACGAAACAGGAATGTCAAAATTTTAATTTTCGACGAAACAGGAATGTCAAAATTTTAATTTTCGACGAAACAGGAATGTCAAAATTTTAATTTTCGACGAAACAGGAATGTCGAAATTTCGACGAAACGGCACCGGATTTCGACTAAACGACACATTCGACGAAACGGCACATAATCGAATATCCGAAGACTATAAAGATGATTAAAGATCAAAATAAAATAGAAAGGGTTTAAGAGGGGTAAAATAGTTAATAGGCTTGGGTACACTAGTTCATAGGCTTGAGAATTAAAGCATACGTTTACTTGAGATGTTTACTGAATAATGTTATGATTTGTTATAGTAAAAAGAAAAAATAAATAATGGTAGCCTCCACGGCTGTGGAGAGCCATCTGATGAGTACCCCTGGCAGAGCCGAAATTTGTTTTAGTTAAATAGATTAAGTAGATTAATTAAACTAAGTAAGTTAATTAAATTAAGTAGATCTTAGACTATTAATATACGCGCTTTATTACCTATAGAAGTTCCAACATATTTATTAGCATATACACTGGATATATACCCTATAACGTGATTTACGGTATGAGAAATATCCAGGTTTAGAAAGTGCTTGTTACCTCTAGTTATTAATATAGAGATATAGATGCACACATATATACTTCATACGCTGTTTGTATTATTTCACTACAGCCAATCAGACCCTGAATAAATCCGAGAAAGGTGATAGATAATAAATCATTTCATGTTACTGAGGCAGAAACGGTCTTTTTTATGCTACTGACGCTAATCAACCCGACAGGACTGCGGTCTTACATAAGTTTATACTGTGTGCTGCCTATGAGAATGGTGTGACGTGTAAACGTGTGGCTGTTAGTTTACAGAAATTGCATGCTTGTAGAATTTGTAGTGTAAACAATTGTATGCAGTTGTTAAAACGGCTAATGCATTTTTGGCACAAAATTGCTTGACTCAGTCCGTTGAGTCTACGGCCTTGGTCACAAATAATGATGACGCAGTGGTATCATCCGGCTTGGCTGTGTTCTCTGTCGTGGAAATATTCATTATGACTCATTGCGACAAATTTTGACACATTTTAAAGTTAAAAATTGGCAACACATGACTTGACTCAGTTTTGGCATTGCTTCGGATTCGTGTTCTCCGCAACCGACAATATACTTGGCATGTCTCCTCATTTGAAATGTAATGTATAATCGTACTTAATGGTGATGTAATGCATGAGTAAACTTAAGCCGCGCCCCTTACCATCCTCATTTGACAAAAGCGATTGCCATTCAGTTGTTCACTGAACACAAATTTCATTTTTGTGTTAAAGAACAGAAATTAGTCCGTTTCATATTCCAGGCATTATAATTTGAAAATGTTCGCGAACACATTGGTGTTAAAGTACAAGAGCCGAATTGCATTCGCTAGTGGCTTTATGGAACCGAAAAATGTCGAAATTGGATACGGCTATTGAAATCCGAGTTTTGTTCGCTAACAACGTTTTGTGTATGGTGTCAAAAGAGGATGGTTGGGGGCGTATCTTAAGTTTACTCTTGCATAATGCAGATTATTAGAAATTTAGTTATTTTATGTATTACCATGGTTATATACATATAATTTACTAAAAAAACTAGTTATTTATTTGAGGCTGTGCTGTACCCTGAAATAGTACCTTTGACTTTTCCCATGTGCAGAAAAATCGTTGTCTATTTGCCTAACATGACTATTTTAACGGCTACAACGGTTCGGTTATCGCCTTTTATTTGAACAGGTACATCATAACCTGCCTTAAAAATGGATATTTCAGGTTTTACATCAGCAATTTACCGCCTCCAACTTGAATGGAGTCATGAAACCAATAAAGACGACGTAGCTCTTCCAAATAATGTTGCCCTAAAAATGCTGACATGGACTGAAATTGGAAAAAAATCGTTTCATGCCACCGAATGCGCTGCCTATCGGTATTTGTCACAGGGGTGAGTTGTTATAGCTTCGCCAATGCAGTGTTATGAAGCGTGAGTTAAATACATGCTGTGATTTTCTCGCTATACTAAGCCATAGTCGAATCCTAAGCTTCACATCTATAAGATTTGGACAAACCTAAGTCCAGGAACTGCCAACCCGAACCCTGGCAATAAGTTATTTTTTCTAACGATATACCATTCAACCCCTTATGATGAAGTAGGTCGTCAACTGTTCTTTTAGTCACACCTTTCCAGCTGCTGCAAATTAATTTCGACAAAGCTTGGGAACTGTACTACACACTAATGTAAAGTACTAATGAAGCTCGCTTGCGAGCCAGAATTGGAGGGGTGAGAATCCCCCGAAGTCTGTTGTAGAAAGCACACACAAACAAAGCCTACACACAGGACGCAGGTGCAGCATTATATAAACCGTGACTGATGAGTCATAGTTACGCCCGCCTCTTTGGACAGCCAACGTATGCAGTGCAGAAAACATCATACAACGAGTACAAAAACAATGAACTAACAATTTAATAATTCAATAAAACCCTAAATTGACCGTGAAAAGAACGTTAAAGAATTCAAACCGACACGTGAGAAAAATCTTATTTTTTATACCAAGTATGAAGCAGAAGTGTGAAAAATATTTGCCACACAATTTTTTGGCACTCCCAATCAGCTTGTTGGCCCAGAAAACCCCATATCCGACAGTAAAACCAACAATAAGCACACATTTAGGTGCATTTCCCACGACTTTTCACCAAATATGAAATTTGGCGCCAACTATAAGCTTATAGACTCCAGATTCGGAAGTAGTTGAAAAACTTGTTATATCTCATTGGAAAGCCCTGGTAAAGCTACATGGAATAGGCCTATTAGTTTGCGGATATCTCGTTTACTTATTGAGAAAAGTCGCAAATACTGGAGGGGTTGCCCGAAAAATGGGCCAAAATGACGTCATTTTGCCCCATAACTTTTCCCACGGGAAAAAATTCAAAAATTGGGCTCCGTCACTACACCTAAATCGACCATTGCGGTTAGAATGAGCTATCTTGCATCAAAATCCGCCCAACCGTTATCGAGATCCAGGTGCGACAGACACACAGACAGGACCTCCTCAACACCCCTCCAGAGCCAAAATTGAAAATTCTCGTTCTACTCGCTCGCTTCGCTCTCTCATTCCGCTCGAATTCAAACATATACAGTTTTCTAGCGGTTATTTAGAATATTAGCAGCATGTTAGCGGTATATTATCATACTCCAACCAGTGTCGAGTTATTCATATAAATGGAAGTTTTCAGTTAATATATTTATTAGGGTATTCATCTTAACAATTTGGAATATGCATGAGCAAAAGCTATAGTTTCGGTCGTTGAGGAATCGTATTATAAAAAGGATGATAGGTCGGCGATCAGAAACGAGACTCTGGCGCTATATTGCTATGTAAACGTGTATTGCATGAAATTATCAAATATTAACAATTATTTTTTTACTTAGACGTCAATATTCTTTGTTATGTTTATACTATATTGCTGTTCAAGATCCGTCGGCTAAGACGGGTAGATGATTCAGCTGTGGCAGGGAGTTAAGCCAGGTCGGGGGTGGTAAATTTTCGATGTTTTTTACGAACTCATAATTTTTCAAAATGTCGCAAACATTTTTCCCAATTTGTGCGAACATTCTCAAATTTTTTGCTAAAATTTTCATCACGGTTTGCAAATTGTGCGAATTTTTTATGTACCACTGTTGACGAGAATGTACAGCTTTGAAGACATCACAGTTTCATTATAGCTCGGTGGTTTTGAAAATGGATAGGTTGCGCTGCTAATGCAAACTGATGACACAAAATCAATCCAAATTTATCAGTTTGAAAATGATGTAAGAAAGAGCCTTATTTTTAAGCTTCGGTTATGTTAGGGTCTTGCTGAAGCATGGAATCTAAATGTCATGTCTTGAAGTATGGTCAACAAATGAGGTATATATAGTTGTTTTTAAAACTTTTAACAGTGTAGCAGAGGTAGTCTCGGCTTCTGTTGCTGGTGGTAAACTATTGTGCTATATATCAGTTACTATATTTGTTGTTTTAAAAATAGACATTTTAACAGCCGACCAAGCTTTTCCAGATACACTAGGTTACGCTTGGATCTCACAGAAGATATTAAGCTCGCCGTTTCACACATAAGTTCAGCCTCGGGTCACATCGGCTAGCGAGCCGAGCCGAGTATAGCGTAGCTCACTTCTTGTTTCACACAAGTGTATATTGAATATTATACAATTTGTTTATGGTGCTTTTAGTTTATGCCGTAGCAGAAGTGTCCAAGGTCCGTCGGCTCAGGGTGTTGATGGAAATGGCCGCGGACGGAGGCGTCCGCTGGGTGGGGGGGTTGGAGACTGGGCTTAATTTAATTTTGCAAATCTGGATAAAGATTAATATTTGGCCCAGTTATTCTCAAAGTTTAGAATAAAGACAGGTAAAGATTGATATTTTCGTTTCCTCATGTTGTGTCGGAAACTAAATTAAGAACGAGTTACCGTGCGTATAATTATACGAGCGCATACCAGTTTATGCTGCAGACGTTTGTAGCCATTGCTTTTATTATATAGACTATATTACAAAACATGATTGAACATTTACTGTCAGAGCTGTCAGGATGTGAATTTGTTTTCGGCTTTTGTCATGCTCTCCTATCAATACCACAAAGAGATTTTATAACAACGTCTGTAACAGGTTAGTTCTACATCACAACATATTGTTCAACTAATCTAATCTCATTTTTAGTCTCGGATGTTGTCGTCGAATCGCCGTTCATAATCGGCGTCCAACCTGAGATGCGAAGCTGGAAAATCAACAACGCCGTTCCACGTTGTGAAAATTATACACAAAAAACGAAACAACACAGTGCATTTTCTAACATGTTGCACTAATATATGTTTATTATATGGACGGCAGATAGGCGGGGTGCAGTTTAATTTCTTAAAAACCCGTTTGGCACTGTATGTTTAAGTCAAAGTAGACACTGTATATTGAAGTCAATGTCATCCTGTTCTCGCTGTTAAGCGTCATTGTACTATTATATGTCACAATAACGAATCTGAATTTCGTTTCATGCTCAAGAACATATGGTGCTAATTTACGGTATATGACTTTTCAGTGTTTATCAAAATAGCGCTGACAAAGCTTCTTTTGACGTGTTGCGCGGTCAAGTGGTTCAAGCGAATTATTTTCAACTCAATGGAAGTTTGGTTTACTAATAGTTTCTGAAAATATTTGTAGCGTTCTTAACGTTTCTAACAATTTCATATAGGCGAAAGGCATTGTATGGAGCAATTAAATGCAGGCCTCCTAAATATATGGCGCTACATTTAAATTTTTCATTTAATTGGCAAAGAATCGACACGTTTTAGCCAGCTATGACATATTTCTCGTATGAAAAATAAAAACATGCGTCAGTTTCTATTTGCATATATCATCTCGAATTTTACTCTCCGACAATGAACCATGTTGCTATTCTTTTGCGATGAATATTGTCAAACTATGAATAAACATAATTATGTATTTATATTTTCAGGACAAACACTAATGAACGTCCGATTCCAATTGCTAACTACTACGGAAGCTCAATTGAGCATTCAATCGCAAGACGCTGTGGGCCGGCTGATGAAGAGAGATTGCATTGGGTTCTCCTGGAGGACGTCTCAGCTACGCGAAAAGGCCGATTGGCGAAATATATTGATGGCTTTAGTCTTTCGAAAACGATGTGTCTGGCTAAGGCGTTGGCACGGCTACATGCTCATTTCATAGTTGACGGATGCCAGTGGAAAACCAGTTTGCAACAGAGTATTAAGCCTACTGATGTTGATACGGCTAGATTCGTTATCGACCTCAGCAGAAGTACTCAGTTTTTATATTTGTGTCGTACTGATCACCACAAAGCCTTCAACTCCTTTCATAAATCGTGTCTATACTACTTTTATTGATTTCATCGCCTGACCCGTGGAAGCGTTCGCAGATAGATTTCTGAAGCGCAAACTATCGGATTATCTAAAGCCAATCATGGCTTGGCACCTGGTTTTTGCAGTATATTATGAAATCGGAAATTTTCGGTAGCTGTTTGCCAGATTCACAGGACAATAATATCACAAACTCTGACCAGTTGAAAATACATTTTGCATGTTCATTTTGGTGTGGCGTGGAACTGTTTGTCTTAGCACCGTGGTTAAGACAGCATTGACGTTCGGCAGAAGTCAGTGGTGTTGAATGAAGCTGCTCTGTTAATTAGCAGTGTCATTCTGCCTCAGAGCCGGACTTTTTTGGAGCGAACATTCCTTCAGCGGATCGGATGTTCAAATTAAGTATATATTTGTTCTGTTTATACATGTTTCCAAAACATATTGCATTCTGTCCTACATTTTTTCGCAAATGTTTTATGCTTTTGTGAAGCCCCATCGACAGTGCTATGGCAACTGCATAACGAATGCTCAAAATATATCAAATATATTTTGAGATTTTAGAAATATTAAATGTTCTTTAAACCTAAATACATTTTGTAGGACAGTTCTATATTTGACATGGGACAAGCGTTTATAAACATAAAATAGCATGAATTTTTACTGAAATTCCATAAGTTAGTTTCCAGCTTGTTCACATATAATAGTTGCTTTTCTCAGATTGCTCGGTCAAGAACTCGGAAAGATTTAGCGATATTTGGACGTTTGACACAAGCGAACTGTTTCCATCGCTTTTCAACTTTGAGTCTTACAGCTATACCGATCGGGATAAGTACTTCATTTGCCCGGCAGAAGTGTTGGTTCATGGTGATTTTTGGTGTAACAATTTAATGTTTGCTGAAGACAAAAGCAAGGTTGGTTATTTTTGGTTGTACCATTTATCAAGTTAAGTGAACAGAGTCTTAAA
>JASANE010012422.1:0-29282 GCA_030248225.1 Trileptium ribeirensis
TCAAGGTTATTGAAGTACTCTTTGATAAGAACTGCTGGAAATCCTACATAAAAAAGCTCGAGCGGTTCAATCGTCGGTACCTCACCCACACAAAACACACAATTGACTTATCGAACTGTGTCCTCATCCAGGACATTATCGAGCCAATGGACACAGAATAAGCTTCCAACTATTCATTTTAACCACATCAGCGGCATTCATACATCAGACGATATAAAACCATCCAAATCCTATTTCATACTTGATAAGGACTCACTAGAAAACCCTCATCCCAGACAATTATCTACATTACGATCAAAAAATCCAACAGTCCCCAGATAAGTTTGTTCTAATCAAATATACTGTTGTTTATTTGTTAATAGTTTCATCAATCCAGGTATTATCTACAAGATTAAAGATATTGTACGTTGAATCATTACATAAAATAATTAAAACTTTTCCTTATTAGGTATCAAGTGGAGACCAAATGCCTAAGAATATCACTGATTTATTCACACACATCATGTGTCTATTCTACTCTTGTTTCAGGTTCTTTATGAAGTTACCAAACGTCGATTTCTATTACATTATTCCAAATCAATATACTAGATTGTGATATTAAATGAAGGTTTAATTTTAATAAGAAGGAACTAAAGCATCTTATTATCCAAACCTACCTATACTACAACCACAGTCTACAGCAGTCACAGGAGACCCTTGCCTATTTTAAGTATTTCGGCCACCCAGTTTGGAAAAAGTAAACGCGACAGGCAAAGAATCACACTGGCTCAAAATTGTGTATATATCAACTTGGAATAAAATCATCACTGCTTTCCCGTACTGAATATCTAAAACAGACTAAATAGCATGACAAACTGTGTGGAAACTATTTGAAATGGAACTTCGACACAGCTATCCGTTGTCGAAATTATCTTTTATGTCAGATGTAATTTTGAAGGAGAAGAAAAAGGACCGTTTACTCCTGAGAAGCTAAAACTTATTAATCGAGCTATAAGGTTCGATAATAATTTAGTTTATAAGGCGCGGTACCGTATTTACGTTCACGGAGATGGATCGCACGGTTAACACCAGCCATTACTTCGATGTATGTGAGCGTATATTAGAACATGTGAAACTTAATTGCGAGGGATGTCAAATCCAGTCGGCGGAAGTTTGGAACCACTGGGGTAAAAACGGTTGCAAGTTCGATTTTGGTTTTTTACTTGCTAAATATATTTATAGACACAGTGCTAAAAGGACTCCCGAAGCTACACACTACCGACAGGGACCAAACCATTCTCGGAATAGACATATACTATACGCATTGCTACTGTACTGAGAAGCGACTACAAGATAAACCCGTTACTGACGCGATGGAAGATCAGATGCTCGTAGATGTGACTATTGAAAGGACATTGCCTATAGCAATAATTAAAAAGCCGTGGATTTTAAAAAGCAATTATTAAATAGTTTGGACAATGGATCGCCTATGCAGCCTACTAGTACCGTCCCTTATTATTATCTTCATAGCTATAACATTATCAGGCATTAATAATGTTGCGATATGACACGAAGACGATAAAGCTTTGTTTTGTCAAATTTTTTATTTCGGCGTAGACTCGACTACTGTCAAATTGTGTTCGTCAGTTATATACTTATACAAAGATGGAATGAAGTACAACATTTCGCCAGCAGCTTTAAATAGAGCCAGGTTTGATGCATGCAGGCAACACATATTTGAAGACTATACAATTGAAACGATGCATAATTTAAACGTAACTCTTAGCACATTTGAAGTCCGCGATATGTGTAATCTTTAAAGGATGGATAAATTATATTTTGTCCCCAGTAATCCTTTAGGGACGGGGCTCGAGCGCTAAGTTTTTGAGAGAGCAGCAAGGAAAGCAGGTGACACTGTTACTCTAAAACTAGTGAAAGAATTTTAGGAAAGCCAGCAAGCTTATACACTTACACGGAAGCGGACTAAGAAAATTTTAAAAAAGTTTGCTAACATTGTTTGATTTTTTAAGCCTTATCCCCTATCTTGATTCGCTCCTACAAAAAAAAAACCCCGTAATTTTATCGTTGGGATAGCTAAAGAACATTTCCAGTTTACACAACTATTCAAGTCTCGGGGCGTAACTTTCTCAATTTGTGCGATGAATGACGAATATAAATTGTTTTTTTGCGGAAAGATTCTTAGAATATGCAAGCGAGAGTATATCTGTACCCCTCCGAAAGCGGGATAGGTAAAAACTTAATGCGACGTCCCCTCCCAGCTGAAATAGTGGGTCCCCCAATAACGAGTGGTTCGCACAACAGGATTTAAACCCGTGGATGTTACCAGGCTGAATGAAGCTACAGTGAGAAAAATCTTTATCCCAAAACCTGCACGACCCATCCGATAGGATTTAAATTCGGCGATTAATGACAGGGTAAAACGTTTGAAACGCCAATTCCTCTTGGTAAAATCATTCTATCCCAATTGGACGGAGGAGGAATTTTTAGTCAGTCATCAAATTCACTCCAGTCCACCCACGTATAGAATACAGTCACTCACAGGCGAGGCTATTCTCGGTATTTTCTACGAACCAGAGATGCAGAGAGTAGTGAGGAGCGAACAGATGACATTGAAGATATGCAGGAGGGAGTCGGAGCAGGAGGTGTAGAACTTCAAGTAAATGGGAGAGGCTACCGAGTTATCACGGGTTACAGCAACAGAAGCGCTCAGCTAGTCCAGTTAAGCAGTCAGTATGGAATGGTCAGTCGTCAATGTTACCGTTTGTGGTAGACTCAGTGGCCGTGCTTTATGTTTATCAACGCTAGGTCAGCGGCTTAGCCCACCAGCTACTTACAATCCTAATCGATTTAGCGGATTAATTTGGAAACAAGAGAAGGGTTGTTGTTTGATTTTTGCATCAGGGAGATTCACTATTGTTGGCATAAAGGACATGGAACGAGTAAGAAGTATCGCCAATAATTTGAAAAAAGCTAGTGGTGCTAGTGATTATAAGTATTCAATAAAGAATTATGTTGTGTCAGCTAATTTGTATCGTAAGTATAATCTACATAAACTTTGCTCTTACTTACAGCGAATAGGACATAATGCTACCTTTGATCCTCATGATATGATGCCCCCGCTACTCTTAAGGCTACCGGAGGGAACCGTACTAGTACATCACACAGGGAAGGTCATTGTGACAGGTATTAAAAAGGCTTGTAAGATCTCCAAGGTTCTACTTAAAGTCGAAAAGCTAATCACTGTTCCTAGCGTTTGTTATAATGGCCTACATCATATTTGATGACATCGGTAAACTTACATGCAATCTCCCGCGTCCTATTAACACCCAAAATTCACAGTGCGCAGTAGTTCAGTATACACTCCCGCCATACGTCAAGTTTGTGGAGGTAGATTTCGTAGAGCCTAGCCATTACCATAGTGCCCAGGCTAGAATATTATTTGCAAATACAAACACAACTTTAATTCCCACTTATCGAGATATCCGTGTCGATACCCTTGAGAAAATTAAGTTGTCCCTCGTTACTACGGATACTATTAACCCCGCAGACCCCTTTCTTGTGGTATTACAAATTATTAAAAAGGCTACTATTCCCTCGTGACTAAGTGAAAATGGATCCCGCTTTAATCAGGCTTATTGCTGGTAGCTCTCGGCATCCAATACCACTAAAAATTAGTAAACTTTCCCGCACCGCACGCAAGAAGAAAAGTATTAAAAAGAAGAAGCGACGTGTGATGAAGGGAGGAAGATCTAAAAAACAACGTAAACACTAACATGGCGTTTTCACCTCACCCAAAATGCAGCGTATCGGGTTTGGAATTAACATCGTCACCTCCCGTGCAAGACGAAATTCAAAGTGTACAAGTTGTAGAAAGTGCATGTTTCACAGGCCTACCGTCAGAAGATCATCTTACCCCACTCGAGTTCAGATTCGGAGGCACATCGGACTATATTGACGTAGACTCGATAATGTTATATTTAGAAGTAGATGTTTTAAACTTAGAAAAACCAACACCCCCGGCAGCAGTAGAAACCAGTAAAAACCCTAAGAAGAAACCAGCACATAAGCAGAAAAGGGATATTACCGATGACGGCTCAGGACTTGCAAATTTATTTCTATACACCCTATTTGAAAAGGTAGAGTTAAAAATTGCGGGGAAAACTGTATCTCTAGAACAGTCAAACTACCCATATATTATGTATACACTTTTCCACTTATATTTTCCCGAAACAGTGAGAAAAAATTTATTACGGACGTGCATATACGAGCCAGATGAAGCATTTGCCTTCGATAACATAGATACCAATTTGGCTATTAACCAGAGAAAATTAAACTTAAGAGGGAGCAGTGGTCAAGTTTACGGGCGTGTTTTTACAGATTTCCTAAATACAGGTAGATTTATCCCTGGTAATGTTCCCATGAGTATAATATTTTACCGCACAAAACCTACATTTAGTGTCGTAGCGAAACCCGGAGTTAAGTGCATAATCAAAATCAAACAAGCCAAGCTATATACGCCCTACGTTACATTGACACCTCAAAGCTTTGCGAAGCATCAGCGAATATTAGCCACATCAGGATTCAAGTACCCGGTAGTACGTCACTCTATTACAACCAAATCACTTGGTGTGGGCGATATGAATGTATCGTGGTCTTTCATTAGCAATGGTCGAGTGCCTAGGAAGATCACCCTATTTCCAAGTTAGCTCAGCGGCGTATAATGGACAAGTAGACAAAAATCCATTCAACTTCCTAGATTTTCACTTACAATCGTTACAAGTTTTCGTCAACAAAAAATCGTACCCATATAATGTGCCCGTAACCTTTAACAGGGATAATGAAAATGTTAGAATGTACCAAAATTTTTTTAGAGGAACAGATTACGTTAACCTTGAGCCAGGCTTTGACAACTTCCAATACGGTTATGGATACTTTATGATCCCTATAACCTTGACTAGAGACGGAACAACTAACTGTGGCTATGTCTCCACACCAGAGTTTGGTAATGTAGATATAGAACTTGGGTATTCGAAACCATTAACAGAGCCTATAATGCTACTAATTTTATCAGAAATAGAGTGCACACTTACCGTCAAAGAGCATGGAGAATTCGCTTGGTCAGAGTGATATACTACTAACTCCACCCTACAATGCCATAGTTTCAGGATCAACCCAGTCAGGAAAAAGTTTTTTCGTTAGAGAACTATTGCGATACCGTAAAGATTTACATTCCATACCATTTGAACGAATATTGTATTGCTATGGGACACCAGAAACCGAATTATTTTCACTCGAAGAGGTGAAGCTAATCCCTGGTTTTCCCGATTTCATATTCGAAGAAACTGATATCCCTAAGCATACACTAATTATTTTGGACGATTTAATGGAAACCATGGTAGGCGACCGCAGAATTATTAGCCTTTTCACTAAAATGAGACATCGCTTAATATCAGTAATTTTTATTGTTCAGAACTTTTATTTTTGTCCCAAAGTAGGACCCGCGATAAGGAGAAACACGGATTATTATTTCCTATTTGAAAATCGGGGGGACCAAGCCATGATAGCTTCATTAGGGTTGAGAATGTTCCCCGGGAAGAAAAATTATCTTAGCAGTGCATATACGAAAGCTTTAAAAAGACAATATGGATATCTTATGGTTAATCTTAAGCCAAACACTCCTCCCGAAATAACGTTAGCCGAAGGTATCTTACCGTACGAACAGACTTACGTATACATATAATGAGTTCCGACGTTAAACAAAATATAGAAACCCTAATCTACATTTCCACAGCTCCGAAACATTATGTGAGGTGTATCTTATCAACAGCATCTCCATCCCTCATCAGGGCGATAGCCGAAATTTGTCGTAATATAGAAAATGGAAACGTGAAACTAACAGCTCAGCAAGCACATTGGGTAAAAGGAGGTAGGATTAAGGATAAGATTGCCATCCTAGCTTCGAAACGCGTAAGCATAGCTCGAAAAAAATCAATATTAAAAAGAACTGGCTACACAATAGTACCCCATATTGTAACCATAGTTAAACCTATTTTTGCGAAAATATTTAAAAATGGATGAGCCTAAAAAATATGCCCTAGTAGAAGAAGGATTGTTTAACAAGCTTAAAGTAGGGAGCAGTGGTGTTACTCCCCAACCAAAACAAGACATAACCATAGTAACCAAAGCTTCAGCACCTACAACTCTACAGGATATAGTAGACGTACTACCCCGTCAGCTGCGCAATAGAGCTAAGATTATGGCCCACTATTTGGAAGAACACGTACAACTAGACCCACAGGAGAGAGTTATCTACGAAGACGGCTATGTTGGTTCTCATTTGATCGACCTAATAAGATACTTTGTTACATCTCCCATTATTAAAATAGATCGACCAGCAGATGCCACCAGGTTTTATAAATTTATTAAAAAGGTAGGAGTTCCTTCCTCAGCTATGGCAAGACGCATCAGTCATGGATCACGAAAACAGCGATGGGAACACGAATGAACGCAATCTTACAACAGAAGACGGCCAGGACGTTTACGTATTTTTCACAGGATAGTCACCTCTCTCTAATTTTTACGTGTCACGCTTCATATACAAAGGCATACCATACCACAGCGCGGAACAACTTTACCAAGCTAAAAAGGCCTATTACTTCAAAGACTTCAAAACCTACTACCAAATACTACAGTGTCGCTCACCGTCCAGAGCCTATCAACTGGGATCGAATATTACAGACTGTGATATGGAAAAATGGGAAAAAGTTCGGTATGATATGATGTTGGATACCCTTATGGCCAAATTTAGTAGAAACCAGACCCTTAAGCAGAAACTACTCCGCACGAATGAAAAGTTTTTAGTGTTTGCAACTGAACACGATAACTATTGGGCTTCAGGCTTACACCCACTAGATAACAGGCACCGCAAAATTAACGAGCTCCCCGGAGATAATATGCTTGGTAGATTATTGATTGTTGTTAGAGATGGTATTAAATGATTATTGGTGTGTATAATGTGCGTTGGTGTTGTTTTATAAATAAAAAATGAAAAAAAATCAATCTGCTTCTTCTACTACAACTTCCTTACGGGATTATTGGTGTTTCAGGATATAATAACAGCTACTACTACCTACGCTATGGCTCACCGCGAAGTAATCGACTTACTACACCCTCACCATAATTTGCAGATCACGAATACGATGGAATCATTACACCGATTTATAAACCGAAAGGCGCGGCAAGATATAGTCAACCCTGGGTTTGGAGAAATTCAACGACGGTTTTATAACTGGCTTGAGGATCAATCACTGCAGGTGTATGAAGAATTTGTCTTGGTTCTATACAGCACAGGTCAGCTTTCAGTCTACAGAGCGTTTATGGATGAATCGCGGAAGTTAGGGATCGATGTTTACGTCACGGAAGATCCAAATCCCGTTTTTTATATTCGCACCACCCTATTTCGACATCTCATTGACTACTGTGAAGCCGAGCATGCGGAAATGGCCAGAGAGAAAGACGTTTGCGGTTTCGGGTACAAAGGTGTCCTATCAGGTATCAACCACCGCAAGGACAAACTCTATAGCTACTTCCGAAGCATGGAAGATGGACGAGATTTAAAGTACTATCTCTCCGACCTCGCCGACCGAAAACTCATTGGCGAAATACCCCTCATATTGGAAATACTGGAACACTTGGACTGAAGCCTTCGTATGATTTTTATGAACATCGCTTTACCTGAGTTAAGCTGTCAAATATGCGGATACACAAGTTCTGAGATTTGTTACCAACTGTAGGACTTCATACAGGAATACTCGTCACCGTACATTTCTTTACGATAAATTTTATCACAACTCAGTTCACTAGATAGGTTTTGAATCATTTAAGTTCTGGTAGAGTGTATGGAGTGTTTAAGTGAAATACTGTTGGTTGAGATAATGCTAAGATATCAATAGACAATGTGTCATGCTCCTCCGATGGTTTTAAGACTTGTTTAATCGACCATTTGTACTAAGAAATGTGATTTCATGATTTTAGCGCAAAAAAGGGCTATTATGTTCCCAAATCGTCTTTAATTAAAAAGGATATTGGGCACTGTGAGGAGATGCGGGAACGGACGAACATGATAGCCCGAACTCTCTGATTTACTGAGGTTTTCATAGCATCGAATACATTGAACATATACATTCGTATTGTTACCATGATTTGTAATAAAGCGCTTCAATTGTTAGCTTTTACTCCATCAAAAGTACTGCATTCTTACACAAACCACAAATTGACTCTTACAGTTTGGAAATATCCATACAACATTTGCGTAAATTAATACACCTCCATATATATATACACGCGTACATTGATTTATATATCCATCCCTTTATAATATATACTTATCCATACATACACATATATATATAGCTAATATATATACTATACGTAGTTAATATATACTATACATAACTAATATACCATACACACACATATATATACTACATACATAGCTTATACACATACCGAAGCTGATGCTGCTCATGGTCCTGCTCCTCCTCCGGCTCCGGCTCCTGGGCTGTACTCCTCCCTATATACTACTTACATTATAAGGGACTCAGCATCAGAGATCAGAGACTCTTCGAAATTGACTTTTAGTTGGTACGTGCTGACCAAAAGTACCAAAATGTGTAAAGTATATATTTGCCAGGAAAATCAAGGTGAGAATAGGCCTAATTTTTAGGCCCGGCTCGGCCTGAAATCTGGTCGACGTAGGCTCGGCACGAAATCGTAAAGAGCAGACACCAGACCTGAATGAAATCTGAGCAGCCCGAAGTACCTGACATTCTTAAAATTTTTCAATAATTTCGTAAAATAATAAATCGAAAAATATAATTTTCCTGCCGAATTCCAAATACACTATTGTTGTTGTGTCATCTGTTATATTACAATGTTATCTTTCTTTTCAAATTTTAACTAGTTTTCAACATACGCTAAGTAGTCCACACAAAAAACGATGGTATCCCTCATCTTCATTCTTTTCCATACCTTAAAACTGGAAATATATCGTATTTGCATGTGTGCGTACAATGATATCTACATACACGGAATAATTTACAATTCCAAAAATTGAAATAATAATATTATTTTAGTTCTATTTTTCCTCGCCAAGTAATATTTACGTAACGTTAGGAAAACATAGCTGGTGCCAAACCGCACCCATATCCAGTTTTGAAACAAAATCCCCTGAAAATTATGAGTCAGGATACAGCTACAATAGAATGCTAACATTTAAACATGCACCTAAATAACCTAAATCTAATATTTATCCGTACAAAAATAGATAACTAAAGTGCAAATGTCCGTAGCAGTAAATAAACGGACAGCATGCATGAAGATGCAACTAATATATGAACTAGCCGTGCCAGTTGCTGAAGGGTTGATCAAAGACATTCCCTCAGACATAAAATTTAGATAAATTTTGTAAAATCTGTTTAGCTTGTATATTTAACGCCGCCTTTATCAGTGATAGAAAATTCTCCTTGAAGATACATTTTTAGCAAAAATAATAGGACATTTCTGATGCATTTTAATGGTAACAGTGATAGTAATAATTAAAAAAGCAAAACTAATTTCTGGAATATTTGAAATCCCCCATTAGCGCATTGCATAACACCGCGTCCACGCATAAACACTTGTCCCTTTTATGAATCAAAGCACAGTGGGGTAAATAAATTGTGATCATTACGGGATAACCTACATTTAACAAACGGCCACAATTTGATGAACATTTTCATATCCACATTGATGTTCAATTTGTATAGCGTTGAGAAAAATTTGCGCAACACTAATGCGAAAGTAAACTTAACCCACGCCCATCAATAATTCTATTTTGCTATTTCGGTTAAAAATCTGTTACTGAACGTTTTTTGGTAAACCATAATCCGGCGCAAAATTGTTCGCGAACACAAAGCTCTGTGATAGTAATCCGGTAAATTTGTGTTCGCGAAAATTCAACTAAAATTACCGAATTTTTTGCGCACGAAAATCTACCGGATTTGGATTCGCTGGATTTGTTCGCGAACACTGTAACGTAAACAACATGAACGATTGATTTTTGACGTCAGTATTACGTTAAATTTGTTCGCGAACACAGACAAATACGAATCAGAACCTGATAGGCGTTCGATAACAGTTTTCACTGGAAATTCAAAATCGTCAAAATTCTGTTCGAACACAAGCTGTAATTTTAGGTGCTTGCTTCTGATTTTCCCAATTTTCTGTTATCGAAAAGTCGATGAAATTTCCACATTTGTTACGTAACAACGGTTTGCGCTTCGCTATCGGCTTTTACAAAATAGGATAGTCGATGGGCGCATCTTAAGTTTACTCGCGCATAAGTCGAACCCGAATAGCTTCAGTTCCAGTTCGGAGCTGCTGCTACCCTACTAAAGAGTTTTCGTTTCGAACAACAACACGAAAATACGGTCACTCATCAAAGTGAGTTAATGTGAGGGTTCGTGCACAATGGATAATCATCTAGTGTGTGCAATGTGATGCTTTTTTATTTTTGAAGCGTAGCGAACGAAGTTTTCTAAAATATGATAAATTTTCGCATTCTTTCGATGAAGCAAATATCTTAGTTTAGTAATCTAAGGCTCTTGGTTTAGGCTCAGCATATCGACGATAGCACAAACAAACTCCATATACCTTCCACCATTAGGATTCGTTTTGGCCGCTTTTCTCGGTTATCGAAATCGATAAACATCTTTGTATTTGCGTAGTAATGCATCAGGTATTGCAAGCGCTAAGAACTAAAAACTCAAATATCGACACTTCAAATCATGTTTCTAACAAGCGGTAATTTATAAAATTTTCAAAACTTCATTCGACGAAGAAATAAAAACTCCTTGAATTTTGAGTGATGAAATGGCTGTGATGCCATTGTCAGTGCTGTTATTTTGAGGCACTAAAGGAGGCTCAGGAACTTAGTTTCGAACCTAGCAACAGTAACCAAGCGCGAACTAACCGCAGTACTCTGTTTACGCTATCTGTGGAGCAACTAACTAGTGTGTCTGTTTTTTCGCCTTTATAGTCTTAATATTTCGGGCCGGGTCTCGGGCTGAGCTTCCGGTTCTTTTGAAAATCGGCGTCCGGCCTGATATTTTTGTCCCAAACCCGAAGCCCATCCAAAACTAAAATGAGACAGGCATGATTGAGCACGACCGACTGGCCGAGATAGGATTAACTTCTTACCTTTACAGCAAAAAAAATTGTGATCCATCTCTATAAATAAATTTACAATTATTTTAATGTAAGAATTCGTTTAGAAGTGCTGGATTCAACAAGTGGGCTCAAACCACAAATGCACAAAAAAGCTGGACAAAATGATATTGGATACAATGACGCAAAAACAAGCTCGACCGCAGAAAAACCGCACTAAACGTGGAGCGACAATGCCCTAATAGTCACGAATGTCGCAATGCCCACGCAAAGGACAAAAACTACAATGTACATAAATTCGTTCCAATTTGTTGTCTGATCCCGTAGCCAAACTAGTGCTTTGAGGCGCAAGGTAGAGGGAACGAAGCTCTGGAAACATATAAGAAACCTTGGTCCAGGTATAAGCTTTGGCTTAAAGCTAAGTCCCTCTGCCATTTCATTTTACCGATATAACTTAACAACTTTCTGTGTTATTTAAACCGTTATCTGTAGCATTTGATACACTGCCAGAGCAAGTTTTATGCAAGGAAAGATATTGGATAATGTCCTCACAGTATCGCATCTGATAGTATCTTTAGAAAACTAGTTTTGTAGCCAGTAAAGTGAGCGGCTTCCAAAATTATCGCGGAAATATATATATACGGCGATTTTCAACACCACAAATTCTCGCGGGAATTTATTATAAAGATCTAAATTTCCCGTCATGCCGCAGGAATTTAGATTATCTGCTCTATTACGCTCCAACAGTGGGTTTACTATATTAAACAGAGGCTTAAAATTTTACATTGAAGCTTAAAAGATTAGTCTTAATAATCCAAATCTTAGGCTTAGCCTAAATCTTAGGTTGTCTGAGTTTTAATCCATCGACTAGGCTTAGTTACTCTAAAGATCAAGATTTAAAGTTTACGATTAGCCGAAATTTTGGCTACTTTAATACAGTAGCCCTGAAGCTTAGTGCAAACCTCAAGCTTCACAATTAGCCTAAAGCTTAGTTGGGTAGTACAAGTTTAAGACTACCTAGCATTAAATGCTTAGTGTTAGTATACGGATTATACACATTCGCAGCTTACCACTTTTACCCAACTTCGTTTTTTATAGTTTTACACTTTCCATTTTTCTAGTCTCCTCAAGTTTATATATATTTTCCTAGTTTTGGAAAACTCCCACTTCGTATTTTTCCTAATTTCAAAATTACAACTTTCCCAGACTCGAAGATATGTCTCATTTTCTTAGTTTGAGTAGATTCCACAGTTTATGCTCCGTTCACCTTATAATGTCCCCGCTGTTTGGAAATTTTGACCCCCTGTGTTGACGACTTTACCGTATAGACATTCAGGGTGACACCCATGCTATAAATTAATGGCTGAGGGTGTACAACACATACCTAGCTACCACATTTTTCTTGACAGTGTCGTAGATACCCTTAGCTACCAATTTGCCGCAAATTAACTATAACGGACACCGACAATTGTACTGTGTAGTTTTTTCTAAATTTTTGGTATTTGTATCTAGCCCATATGAACATTGCTCAGCTCAAATAATCCGAATACTGTCAATAAAACTGCCAGAAGACACGGTGTGCTTGACACTGTGGAGAAGTGGTACTGCAAGTAACTAGCTACCTTTTAAAAACATTTATTAGAAACATGGGGGTGCCTAGGACAACCTATTGTCAACAGTGTGCCTGACACTGTGTGTTGTCCATAGGTTCCAAACGTTGGGGACATTATGACGTGAACGCCGCATTAGCAATCAAGGAACGGATTTTTAGTTAATTTTGGGAACAAGAAACGTAATTCCGGAAACTTTTCAACTTGACTTTAGCCGTGTAATACACGCTATACCTTTTGTGCTCCAAGAGGATCGAAAATATTAAATCACACCAGCTTAGATGCTCGCAACTAAAATCTGGCAAATATATTCGATTTAATAAACGAAGCATATATAAAAACGTATAAAATAAAGCAATAGTTAAAATTATTATAACAATAAATAATTGTATATCCTAGATATGGTAATGAAATTGAATAAATAAGTAGGTGTTAGCAATATCCATGACACTATTAGGAATATAACGGCATACCACTATAGATACAAACAGCGCTGTTCTAATAGAATCTCCATAAAATTATTCTAATCGCTGTAACGAAATAAAATCCGCAAAGGTATAGCAACTTATGTGTGTAGCCACAAAACCTCTCACTAAGCTTTTCGGTCATGAGATGAAAATTTTTATGTCTACAAGTGACTATAATACATATATGCTCACAGAGGACTACCTCCATCACGCTCGGACCCACTCGGAGCGTCGTCGATATCCATGTGAAGTAAACTAATCTCCCCGAGGCTCCGCAACACGCTCTCTCGTAAAACTCGGAGGAAATGGGCAAAAATTGGCGCTGGTGAAATTAACAAAAATTATTGGGGAACAAATTGATAAAATCTGGGGTAAACTGAAAAAATTTAGAAAACTTTTGAATTCCAAAAAATTTCAAAGATTTATCACCCCTGACGACCTCCCCGACACAATCCGGTTGGCCACACAAGGAAGAACCCTTCCCCCAGAGCACCCAGTAACCCTCTGGGACTTCGGACCTCGCCGATGTACGTATGTATTAGCACATTTAAACGTCCATAATTTGGGGCTTCTCACATCATTCCAGTCGTGTTTACTAAATCAAAGATAGCCTAAGTATTGTAAAACAATCCAGAAAAAGATAGTTTATTGATGTGCTCTAGTTTCAAATGGTCATAATATATAACTATGTCGAAGCAGAGGTTTGCGCGTGCAAAAATTGTCAAGCACCAGGGTACCCGCGAAAATTGGAGGCTTGTCTACCGCAGCTTGGCCCGTACTAACGGGCTCAGACTTTTAAGCTCGCAAACCATGAAACTGGTAAACTGATATCGAGGCTTTGAAAGTTTATCATTGCTGACTTAAAATATTCTGCATTTACCTTCATAATAGTTAATTTTTACACTGCATTTGCGGCAAGAAATAGACCCACATTCGTCACCTATGTCCTTCATCAGCCAGCCAGTTTAAGCGATAAGGTTCCTACTTACGAATGTTGCGAAATTGGTTAAATAGTTCTCTAAGGGTCTTTGCCATAGCACCGATTCCACAAATCGCTTAGTTTTTAGACGGATACTTACTAAAACAGCCTTTCAGATTGCGCCGGTAAAGCATCCACGAAGTTGCTAGTAAACAAAATCCCCTAGTATTTTCTATAGTGGGTGCTAGTTAAAAAATTCTAAAGTTTTCAGGACATTGCCCAATAAACGGCACCCCTACATTTTTTCATGGCGTAATAAAAGGAGCAAGCTAATGATTTTGACAGTAGTGCTTGCTGCCAGACATGTAGTCTTACGAACGTTACTGGTACCCACTGCACGAGGGTATACTCGCTGCCCGGGGCTCAGAATTTGAGCCCGTGGCAGGCCCGTGAGTAGCCGTGCCCGCAGACAGCTCTGTGTTGTAGTAGTCGTAGAAATAAAACTTAAGGCTCAAACAAAAAATGCAATCTACTGGACTAAACGTTATTTTCATCTTACCCGAACGCATGGGTCGTTAGGTTAGCAACATATTGACGGATATAGCACATAAAAAAGGGCAAGAAAATGGTTCGCGAATTTAGTAAACGTTAGATAATCAGAAAATATTGGAAACATGTTGCCGCTGCGCGTAAATGATCATATACACCCCAGAAATTTGAATTGTTGTTCCAACGATAAGTGATAAAAAGCCTACGCCGCTATTGCATAAAATACTGCACTCTAAAGAAACCAATGCCAGGTTTCGAACGAACGATCATCCAAACAGTTTACCTATCTGCGAACAAGGTTCGAGCAACTCTGCAACAAAATTCATATAGCTGTATTAAAAATGAATTGTGACCAGATATACAAAACACTTTTCCAACAATATCGAATTTCTCTAACATATAACCAAAATAAATGTCTGACAAGTACTGTAACTTGCCTTGATCTCTTCACCATTTTTTGAAAAGGAATCTATAGCTCATTACTATAGCCGACACAACATATGATCACGTGCATTATTTTGCAACTTTAAGCTGAATAGTGAGAAGTGCTTAAGACCTCCAACAAATAAAATTTCAAACATCTTATTAGTTTGGAAGCGCTAATAACCGATTGGTATAAGTGAGAAGATTATAAAGTGTTATATAATCGAAATATAATTATCAATTTTGGGTAAAGTCTCAAGAAAATACAGTTAAACCAAGAACAAAGTAAACATAAGTATAACTGAAATCAGATTTAAATTTAATCGCAATGGAAATGAACGAAATTTCATTTAGCCGCAATATATTAAATTTTATTAACTGATCTTAACTAGTAGTTGTACAAAATTATAATCGAGCGAAATTTACTTAATCAAAATCTTTGCCCTTCTAGAATAAAACTATTATAATGTCATGAAGTCGCGGACAGAATTAACTGAATATAACCAGAATTTGCGTACGTTTAAACAAGTGTGGGTGCGTGTATGTTTAAACACGTTTGCGTATGTGTGCGTTTAAATGCTTTTGCGTGAGTATGCGTTTATACGCGTTTGCGTGCGTGTGCGTTTAGATTTGCGTGCGTGCGCGCGTGGTTCTAATGCTTTCCAAGACTGAATTATAATGTGTATCGTGCACACTTGCTCAAGATCCGTGCTCCCAGGGTGTGGCTGGGTCCCCAGAAGTGGGTGGGACTCCAGCGGGGTGCTGTGGGTTAGGCATCTGCGGCACCCCCAGGATGGTTGGGTGACCAGTCATGTTGTAGCCGGGCCCTCGAGTTTAATGCAGCGTTTTTTCTTATGTCTGAATTTTAAGGTCCGTTTGTATGAAAAGTACTTTGTTGATTTTAGCAATTTATAGTAATATATCGCATAATGCATGAAATTTTCGATACATTTGCATCAAATACAACACATGTATTGTATGAATTCGAATGTAGGAAACGCAAGATATACAGTATGTAAATTCAATATTTGTATAATTATATAATAAATGAAAATATATTTCTATGAATAATAGATGAATTGTATAATTTTTTTTACATTTATTTGTATGACATTAATACGTATGAAATATACATTCATTAATGAATTTCCATACTTTACTGTATTAAAATATAGCTAATGTATGACTTTATTGTATTTGTATGAAATAAAATATATAAATATAATGCATGAATGTTTATATATAATTGGAATTTCTGTACGAAGTTGGAATTGTCTTTCGAGTATATATTTCGAATATTGATATGTTTGCTTTATACAACTTCATACAGGTTATGTGGTACAAAACATGCATTTATCATTCGAACTTTCAAACAAATAGTTGCAAATAATCATAATTCTTGCGTGTAATTTTATGCTAATCATGTACAATATAATCATACATGTTTGTAACTTCATGCAAAGTTATGCTTAACAAATCATGCAATTCTTATGTGTAAATTCATGCAAAGGCTACGTAAATAATCGTACATATTCTGTGTTACTATTCATACAAATCCTGTGCAATAACCCAAACATTTGTTGCGCTCAATTTGTTACAAATGCGGAGATAAGCACACATGAATGTACGAACTGCTAGAAAATATATTGAAATTTGATTCGTTTGCAAAACAACTGGACGTATTTGCCGAAATTTCCATGCTAACTGTAGCAAATTAATGTCACACAGTAATTATAAGAAATTACAAACGTACAAATTTTTAGTGAGTATTTAAATTTAGCTTAATCGAAATCGATGAAAACTCTCATCAGATATTTTCCGCTGCAGTTCTGACCGTGACGATATTTTTCAGATTACACAATAAATATAATTGCGTTAATTTATGCAAGTAGCATGAAAATCCTACATAATGTAATGATAAATAATAGAGAAATCATAGAAAAAGAAATTGCAGCGTTCGTGTTGCACCGGTTTCATTTACACCATTACAATGTATGTACGTGAAATAAACAATCAAAGGTTTGCAGCACGATAGGCATCAGACGTTCGACTAAGCATGTACTGAAAAAGATAAAATAAAACCTGTATGTCTTGTTCAGACCATTTTGGGCTACTAAATTATACTTTAATACAATTTGCAGCTTTGCTATTACACTTGCACTATTTTTGCTCCAACACAAGAGTTTATCGTTAAACCCCGGTGGAACCCAAACACTCAACTGGAGCCCAAAGGCAAAACTGATTTTTCCTAGAGGGGAACCTTAGTCCAATATATTGTGTAGCATAGCATTAAACAGTACAAAGCAAGCATATTTCCGACGTGACCAAAAACTGACTTTAAACTATTTTTCAAAGGTGAATGTTACGCGTGAAAAAAAACAAGACAAAAATATTTATCTTTTTCTCTAAAGGAGCAACCCCGCTCGCTCCGTTACAATTCAGTAAACTTGTATTATTTTATTATATAAAATCAATCCTGGCATATAAAATGCAGCGAGTCATGTCACCACGTTGGGCTTAGTAAATATCCAGGACATACAGCTAAAGTCGCTCAGCTTGACGTGTTGTACTAACTTTCTATTCATTACATTTAGGTTCATAGTTTCATCCGAGCCAGTGGCAACCGAGCATTATTTACCCACTATATTGTAGTATGACCATTTTTAGACGCGTGTAAAAACAAATAATTACACGTGTCTTCTGAATAAATAATGCATGACAAGTTCGAACACGAACGACGCTTTGAGCATAAAGCAGCTGTACCACTTTGTACTTAATGTAATTATTGTTCTTTTTGGCAAGCGAGAGTTGTCTAAACGATTCTAAAGAATGTACTACAATTTACTACGAATTTTTATTTTACCGTTTTTCGGCGGTAGTTTTAAATACTCAAAATACTGATATACACTGTTTGGCGTAAAATTTTTGCGAAAATACGGGAATAATTATTATTCAAACCACAACTAGCCCTCGATAAAAATCGTTGTCGCTTGGTAGATACGCACAAAAAGTAAGCCGTTCCAAAATGCCATGTTATTATTAATTTTAATAGTTTAAAAAAATTAGCTCGTAAATCATTTAATTGCAATACGACAGTTATTTCTGGCGAGCACTCTATATTACGACTCGATAATTAAGATACTATATAAGATTCTACATATAAGCAGAAATCGGTTGTACAATGTAGAAAAACTGCTTTCGTTGGCTTTGACCGGAATATAATTAGTTATCCCAAATTAAAAAAATAATTTCTGTAAAGTTTAGATACTTTTCGTTAGGCTTTAGTTTAATAAACGCCATCTCATACTACTTTACATACTTTACAGCACTCGCCAGTAATGACTGTCTTATTTGAAACAATTTGCGAGCAGATCTCGAGTGAGCGGCTCCCTAAAATTTCAAAGGTATTAAAATAATTAAAAAGCCATTTTAGAACAAAAGTATAGCTTTGAAAAGCGTTTCAGAAGAGCTGCGAGCGAGTCTCGGGTGAATGACGGTTATTTTTTGCGATTACTGTAACTTGAATTGAGTACAACGACAAAATCATATTAAAATAAAACCCCTAATGTACGTACTAACTTAGAGATAAAATCAACAGAACTCACATCACTAATGGCTTTATTGGAGAATACAACAACTTTTCCGTTTGAACCCTTCCCAATAAATCCCAGGACTTTCTTTTTGGGTTCCTGCAACAAAAACATGGCAATCAGCATTTAATTATAGATTATAGGGGGTCATAGTATGATAAATATATTTATATATATTATAAAATTTATGCGGTTCTTGAGATTCATGACCGAGCTATGTAGTATTTTTTTTGCAAACAGCATCTGAAGCTGATTATTTAAAACGCTGCTTTATGTGATTGATTATTGTTAAAATTTGAAAGCTCTTAAGAAGTAGCTGATTAAAGAAACCGTTACCAATACCTAATTGAGTAACTCGACGATAAATTTGTAACAAAAAGACGTTTTATAAAAACACACATGAATATTATAAGTTGTTGATAATATAGACGCGGGCCAAAAGAAGAGCACACGCGGACAAGTGTAATTATTCCGTGTACCCGCAGCCATATGTAGATTTGCTTACGTTTTTTACGCATTTACTAATATAAACTACTATAATATATTATAATTGTACTTTAATTTAGAGAAGCCTGAATTGTTATAAATATATTAGTTTTTGGCTTAGTTCCCGTTCTATATACTTACCAGACGTTAAGCATGATCTATTTCCTTAAATCATATTCGATTGTACCATAATATTAAATTTCACTTACTATATCAGTTTTTACCAACATACATGTCTCAAAACATGTTTTGTGACTATTCCTATTGTACTGGTTATGTCCAGTTTAAAGAAATTAACCTACTTAGCTGAAATGACTTACTTTCCCAAGGACTATGCCTCTTGTCCGGTAGTATTCTTACAGCGACAAACTTTACTCTTCTGAACGATACTCGATTTATAATAAAAATGACATTATTTCTTCTTCAGAGTTTTGCTGGACGTAAAGGATGCGAACAATTACAAATTATTTACTTTGAGCAAAATTTGAAGGCCTTTCTCTGTGAGTGTCGGCGCTGAAGCAATTTCTTCCCACTGGTATTGCCAATCGCAATCCCACTGACCAAAAATTGCACTTTTACTCACCATCATTATCCGCCTAAATATAAATAATAATACAGTTACGGAAAAAAAGAACCAAAGCGTCGGCAAAATTCACAAATACCAATAGAACAGATACTTGCACCAACTTTTTGTGAAAGATTTGCTTTTGTTACTTCTCGTAATTGTACAGGCACGGATATAAATAAAATAAACTTTCGCGAATTGTTCGCGAAAAATTAACGGCTGTTCAACTGTTGTTCGCGAATTTTTCATATTGGCATATTTTTCGCACATTAGCTGTTTGCATATTCTTTTTTTATATTGCAAACCTTTACTTATTTTGCACATAAATTCATCCAAGTTTCCACAGACGTTTTGGCAAGACTCAGATAGGTGTCATAATAATCACATAAATTTATTATTTGCCAGACACACGCACTGCATTTTTAGTGACAAATGTCACTTAGTTTTTTGCAGACAGGTTTGCGAGAAAACGGCGCACTTATGTCCAACAATTACATTGTATAGACGGATAAATGATATGCTGTGGTGCAAAAAGTCTGAGTGGGCGACTATGACCCTTTTCAGAACCCCAAGTCTAAACCTAATTTTGCCCCGTGATAACAAAAATACACTACCTAATTATTCACAATAAAATTCGTACTTAGCCAGTAACACTAAAAGCGTGTTTAGAAAACAATTCACTGTCAATCTTTTTACAGTTACCAACGCTTGAGAAAATCTAAGTTGGTCTAATGAAAAACGTGATACAGCTAGCGCAAATTATGTATGGTGAATAAGGCCTTAGCCGACAAACTTAGCGACCATCTAAACCGGGTGTGAAAAATTATAGCTGTTGGTAGAATATTGTTTCTCCGTGCAGTGTGAAATTATATTTAAACTCACTTGTCAGTAACGAGAAATATATACTTTCGATCCTTTGTCACTGGAGCATGAGCAAAATAGCTGTCGGTTGAACTGTATTGTCCCTTTTCGACGCCCTAAAATAAAACAGATACGCAATGGGATTTACCTCAAAATTAAAGCTACATACATCATCATACATGCACGATGTCCGAGGTCCAATGACAGATAGTATGTGCCACACCGGGCTTGTACCCGACGAAGGGATCAGCCGGTGAGCGGGCAGGGTGGGTGTGGGGATAAATGTTCCAATTTTTTTGGAATAAAGTTTTTTCTAATTTTAGCCAATTTTCACTGATTTTTTGAATCAGATCCGAGCCTGGGTTAAACCCTCCTCCACCCCTATGAGCATGTATGATGCATCAAGAATGTAGCAGGGTAGAGCGAGCTTAATGCGACCTGAATTTGCCATGAATATATTGTGGTCGGTATGATTTTGAGTATATATATTAATGAACGGGTTACGCATTTTTGGGAACGACTGGGACACTGTTTCTAGTCAAGATTTCACAAGCCTTAACAATAAAACAGCACAATACTATGCACAATTGCTAACTGGCCTATCCATAATAGGAAGGGTTGGGGTGGTCCCTACTTTCGAAACCCCCATTTTCGCAAAACCCTCCTTGTGGTTGTCCTCCACACTGGGTCGAAACCCCCATATTCGCTATGTAAATCTATAATTTATTACAAATATTTCGATACATTTGTATAGTAAGTATTAAATTATACTACTATGACAAATGCTAAAACGCTGTTTTATAACCTGAAAATTGCTAAATATGAAAATATTTTGCATATAAAACTAAATTTTGCCTCGCCTTGAAATTTCCCCCAGAACAGAACATGGGCCCCAGGAAGCCCTCTTTTCGGAAGGCTGTGGATAGGCCAGGATAATTATTGTAATTATGTCGTAACAACATTGCGATGAGTCATCATGTTGATAATTAACTTGTTTGACTCAATAAAAAGTTTAAAATTTGCAAAACAATGATGGATCACAGTAATACACCAGTAACAAAAGAAAACTGAAAAATAATACACTTTGTAGGTCAGGATGTGCCTGTAGGTTTTAGCAGTGATTTTGGTAGGAAGCTCACTCACTTGTAACACCGAGTTTCCGTCTGCTTCAGCAGTATTATACGGACGAACAATGAGGTCAGTTTGAAGAAATCGCGGTGTACGTACTCGTTTTACTTCTTCTCCCACATCGGCAACCCTGAAAAGTAAAAAATATAAACAAATTTTATACGCGATATTGGCCCAGCACTTTTTAGAATTATTGAATGTTTATTTACGACCGATAAAAGCTGAAAGAGCTTGCAAAAACTGCACCTTGAACACACGAATAATTATTGGACAACTTGTCCGCGACATTGCAAGCTACAGTACGCACCAGAAATGATTGTAGCATTTCGAGCAAGCGCTTCGTGCGTGACTGACTCGCTCGAGACTTCCAAACTATAACATTAATTGAATTCTGAGGGTGCTAAGTAAAATCCACGCAGCGAAGCATAATCTCATTGGCCAGAGTGTTATCGAAGGCGTTCGTTTCTGGTTTTTTGGGGTGACAAGCATAACTCAACTGTCGGTTCGAATTGACCAGTTCGATAGCTTATCGTACCTATTTGTACCCTTTAGTTAGGCGCGAATACGCATTCTAACTCCTCCCGGCATTAAAAGTGAGTCGAGCAGGCTTTGGTCGGGTCAAAAAATGGTTCAACGAAGCATGTTATAGGTTGTGTCTCGAAAAGACATGTGAGGCAGAATTATGGTCATTTTGTAGAGTAAAACAGCTCTACCAAGCTGAACATAACGCCTTGCTACATGGTATTTTACGATACAAGATTAAGGTGAAAAGGTGTTTTTAATATGTTTATGAGACCCAAAATATACAAAACCAGCAATATCTCCGCAACAGCTCGTGCTGGAGTGCGTTATAGGCTCATTCTTAGAACAATTCATCCTCTGTATAGCTGCATATAATACGCTGCTATTGTCATTACTTGTGCTGCAGAGATATGCCACAATTGATTTTTGAATAAGCCTATGAGATACAAAATACACCGCAATATCTCCGTAACCCGCTGGAGCTATGTCGGGTGTTATTGGTCAAATTTTATAGAACAATTCATACGCTGTCATACTTGAGTAAATACGCAGTAAGCGGGTATATCTCCCAACTATCCAAGTAACATGGGCGATATTCGGCTCATTTTGTAAGTAGCTGTTCAACATAGCTGTGTACGTCCCTCTAAATTACAAGTTCAAAACTCAGAACTCTGTCTAGGCAGTGAAGCAAGCTATAATAATAAATTCTATTTTTAGCGCAAATTTGTTTATAAGGAGTATGGAGCACCTGCGCACGCAGTTATTTTTGGAGAGTACAATACAGTCACGGGCCAAAGTGCAGATGCGGACGCACGCAATTTCGTCGGCTTGTATAAGTGGACGCAAGAAATTGCGTCGGGATGAGTACTGATGTAATTTTGTTTTTCGCGGATATACCCAATTTCCAACGTTAGCGTTCGTTTTGCGAACTGTAAATCGGCAGATCTAATCCAAGATTATAGGCAACCACAGTACACATTCGTACAAGTGACTACTCGTAGCCTTGTGTTCAAGCTTTCGAACTGCATTGCTGACTGGAGAAAAAGTATTTGAGTATCTATGTAACCATTATGATCGTTTTAGTGTGGTTGTTATCTTATGTGTCTTTTTGAAACCAATTATACACCCGAAACTTAGAATATAACCCGGGTAACAACACGTCGGACATATACAAAATGAGCCGATATATAACAGTGATCTCCATTAGCCACACATATATGGCCTATTTTGTGCATTTTTAGGGTCGTAAGGGTCTATCTCAAAACCAGCGTTTATACAATCCTAAAATACAGATAATCGTTGTCAACGATGTGCCACACTCAGCTACAAAGGGTTTACTGCTCTATACAATGACCTTAAGTATCACAGTAGCATCTCCATTGGTTATGATCATAAATCGTGTTATTTCACGTCTCATGGATTGTTTAGAACAATATTTGGACCATAACCCAGGACGCTGAGAGGCTACATGGAAAGGAAATTATGCCCAGTCGTAAGGATAATATCTATTGTTTTAGAAAATAAATCCGATTCAGCTGAAATATCCGCATCGGCTGGCGAGATATTGCCAGGAACTTGTTTTTCATACCTGACCCGACTCAAGCACGCCCGGTCCACTTTTACGAATGAAAAAGGAGTTAGCGAATATTGTTGCGCCCAAATAATGGCACCAACAGAGCATTCGCACGTTCGTTTCCGTAACACGCAATACGTCAGTACGTTGCGAGTATAACTTATGGATACCACAATATATCCACAAACTGACGCTTTAAAATTTTACCATATTAAAAGTATGAATTTCTTCATTTGAAAAATCTAAAATTTCGTTTAAAAAGTGTTTGAATATTATTTGTGGCGCTCGTAATTTTTACCGCGAATTTTAATTCGTTCGAACGCGGGTCGACAAGCGTTAGCGCTCACAAATAGAATAATTTTGTAGTTTCATACTCGTAAATCCGAAAGTTGACATTCATATGTGGCGATATGTTATACTCATTTAGAATTAAAATAAGCATAATTTTGAACATGTTTAATTTTTGCCATGGGTGTGTAATCCAAAATCCCGTGAAAGGTATTAGTATTTGCAACTAAAACAATTACATATAATTTCTTAAAGTCATAGTAAACGTCAGTTCCACTAATAAAAAGACGTTCGACAAAGCCATCCCGTTTAACACACCTTCTAACTGCGTCAAGAGATCCAGACGCGAAATCGACGACGCCACCAGCTGGACGAGCGACCAGTCCAATAAGACCTTTCCCTACACCTTTGACAAACCCGGCTGCTCCTTCCTGCTTGGCACCTTCCACGGGTTTTAGGAAGACCCCTGTAACACCGTCGAAAACACCCTGAAACAATATTAACTTAATAATAAACCGCTATGTATTGCTACAGGCGATAAACGTGATATTCATGACTTACGCTCCATGCATCTTTATTTTAATATCACAAAAACACTAAGGATGAAAATTTATTTTTTGACGTGAAGAGAAATAAGAGCGCCTGTAATTTCTTTTAAAATGTGCTAAAACAGTGTTGTCGCGTTGCCCTGATATTGTATTTGGTGTATTATAATAATGTCTTATTAGTACACTCAATAGGGCAAAGACGCCCAATTTGATATATCAGGACAGTCATTGAGTGTATAACAGCTACACTCGTTCCTTTATAACTTGGCTAACTAATATAACAGTTTTATGAGCGGAAAGCGTTTTATTCCTAAGGCTGACTTGTAGATACAATGATTGAGCACAAAAACCGTGGTACCAGACATCGAAAAGTTGTGTTGTGCATGCCCATATGTCCTATTCCTCACAGGCGGAAATTCAACATCGTTACCTTAGCATGAATACAAAAAGTACATCGTGTTGCCGCTATTATTACTAGTAACTCGCAGGCAAGGGTGAAACGGAGCCAGCGTGGTTTCATTTTTAAGTTATTATTTTGTTTACGCATCGAAAACAACTAACAATGCATCAAGAACTTGTATTGGTCTCTTATAACCAAACCATTATATTCAGTCTACCGAAAAATCAATATAGACAATTCTTGATGACTTGTATACAATATGTTACCAAACAACTGACGACAGACTATTTTCCGGGAATCGGGTTCATTGACCCTAAACCCAATGAAAACATTTGAAAAGGGATAAGGTGCTGTCACTGGACTCTGGATAACCAAACCATTGTATTCAGCATACTGGAAAACCAACATAGACAATTCTTGATGACCTGTACGCAATATTATGTAACAAATTACAGAAGACCAAACTACATTAAGAAAATCTGTTCCATCAATCAACCCATTGAAAACCCACGAAAAGGTTTGAAATATGCAGTCTATCCTCAAGATAACCAAAAATCATTATTTCAGCCTTCAGAAATACACATATATATATATAGAACATTCTTGATGCCCTACATGCAATTATACAAATCACACAAATGAAAATTTTGGAAATCGGATTCATCGACGGTAAAACCATTGAAACCCCATGAAATGGTATAATCTAGTGATAGGAAAAAATGTATCCAACGTGCTTGATAACCTAACAGACACGCATTGCAAGGTAAAAACAAGCAACAACACGGCGAAATCTGAACAATCATTGTGAGCAAAGTTGTAGCTCTCAATGAGCGGATTACAGTGGTCTCCATATTTCAATGTGAAACCTGTGTCGAGAGATATGGGTTGCGAAAGACTGGCAAAGAAACTTTAAAAACCTGTTTTTACTACTTTGATCTAAAAGATGGCGTTGGAGCTTTTCGCCTTGAACTAAAGGGCACATCATCATCACTTTTGCTATCGAACAAAAATTTGCCAAATCCGTCCATCCGAAAATGAGTTATGAATGGTACCGGGAGAGAAAACAGAAGTTTTCATGATTTCGCTAAGCACCATTAGTGGGGAAACTCCGCTCGGTCTGCTCTCTCCGTTTCAACAAGAAATGACTATAAAAGTTACAATAAAAAGGTCGAAATTTGCCGGTCTTATGTACTTTGCGTACCGTAACTAGTCCTTTTCCGCTAGTGGCCATTCCTTCTTGGAAATTTCTCGGCCGCCGATTAAGAGCCGCTTGTCGTTTGCGTTGATACTCGTCGTCAAGGGTCAACGCCGCGATACCCTTGCCCAGCGTACCCGTAATTCGACCAACTGCCCCAGCTGCCCCGCCTAAACGAAACCGAAGCTAAATTATTATTCACAGCGGTAAATTTCAAGAAAACCAACTAAAATTTAATCACATTAACATATATTTTATATTTAGTCGCGCAAACGTAACATCACCGAAAATATCTTGCCATGGATTAAGAGACACATGATCCACAATACTATATACAAAACATTAACAAATTCACATTTATTCAAAAATAGTTTAAACAAGTTAACAAAGCGATAATTTTTAACGTAATAAATAAAAGAACTTGGCGATGGACGTTCAGTAACATAATAGAATTTAGTTATTTTCAGGTGTTTCCGTAAGCGTAGAGAATTGTTTTACATGTATTTGGGACCCTGTCGGAACACTTGTAAAATATTCACACGTTATTTCATTGGATTGTAATTAAAATTATTATTATTGAGTAGGCGTGGATTATTGGCGGAAATTATTTATAATTAAAATTATTTATCATTCAGATTGAACATAGCACACCTTCAAAATCTCGACGGTTATAAGTTGCTGACACAACTTTGTGATCATAACACCCGCAATAGTAGGAAAGGTTCCACGGTTGATAGTTTGTTTCGTAATCGACGACATTACCTTTCTCAACGATTTCAAATACCGTTTAATTGGGAAAAAATCCTATTTCTCCGTCTTTTAGTCACACAACTCTTCATCAAATTGATGGATTTTCGTTATTTTTATTCAACGGGTAATGAAATCTAGTTGTGCAGCTAGCCGTGTATTTGCACTGCTCCTAATATTTCCTACTGAAATTTTCACAAAACGGGCACGAATTGGAGACTGATTGTTTACATTTAGGGTCAACCAACATTTTAGGTTATAACTCTTGCCATAACCATCGGATTGCAAAATAGAGACCATATTCTAAATGCTCTCGTCGACAACTACAAAAGGCGGTGATGCATTTCTGTCACAGGTTTATCGACCTATGAGCCGAATATTAAAGATACCTCCATAAAAAATGAAGTTTTCAAAATTTTTCGTCTCCTTGGTCATTGGAAAATACAAGTCCTGTTTTTATAGATGACTAAAATGACCGTACAGTTGCCAATGAAGTATGTACAATTGCCGGTGTATAATCACTATCGTAGGGCTTTAAATCGGCCCAAGGACCTGAATTTGAAACCATGATATGATCCCTAGCCGAAATGGTTACATTCACTCCTTTCCTCTCGCTTTTCGAGCTACTGGTATATGATGAATAGTATCATTCAGTTAGTTGCAAATGCTACATCAGACAAATAGTCACCAAAAACAAAATAATTTAATCCAATTTGCGTTAACATGTTGCGCTGTATTCCGGTGACCCTTCCCGTTTTATGAGAAGTATTCCCATTGTTAGACTTTATTGCATTGAACAAATAGGCAAATCAACTTGACACACTGCTGGTTACCTAAGGGAGGCACGTGCCGATGAATCTCGGGTTATAGCTAGCAGGAACAAGATGAACAAAAAGAAAACAGTAATATTGCCGCGATTAAAAACAAAAAAAAAAAAATTAGAAATGGGGCAATGCACACCAAACCCATCAAATCAACATTTAACCTACACCACAATCAACTACAATTATACAATACAGCTCAATTGTATCCTAAATCACAAAATTCCTTCGGGAATTCCTAGTAATTCAGGTGCCAATCCCCGTCAAAATTAAAAAAACCACCAATTGTGAAAAGCTGATATATGTATTTTAACACGTATAAAAACAACGGGCTTTTTGAGCTGAAGCACACTCCCCTTACGCACTATAAAATCCCAGTGCACGCTGTATGTATTTACATACACATACCTATGTATCTACTTAGAGAATATCGAGAGGGTCGGTATCGGTATTCTAATATAGGTATCGGCTATCGATAGTTTTAATGCCCTAGATTCTAGATTATTTTAGAAATTTCGAAAACCGATTTTATTCTGCAATTATTATGCCTAATTTCCCGACTTGTAGCTCGATTTCCCGCATTTCCCCGAACGAAAGCTAACGTCCCACATTTTCTCGCTTTTCCCTGCGCGCAGATGCCCAGTCGGAAAATATTGACTTCATTCTAATTTTGATCATTTAATGCAAATCAAAATAAACATACCGACGGCATGACCAAATAAGCTGCGAACACCAAGTGCTAGTCCTTCCGTAAACTCTTCAGGTCCCTGAATGGCTCCCTAAAATAGTATTATAGGCAATTAATTAAAAACTAAATACAGACATTGAAGCTACTCATAGGTTCTGCTAGTGAATAGTTCACATACAACTCGAGAACGTGCACTCAAAACTTGGTCCGTGTTATATATTTGTAATGCATTAGGTAATTTGAAGAAGTTGAATATATTACTGTTTACGACTTTTGTCTGATGAACCGACATTACTAATCACGTAAACTAAGCTCTCGGTCTACAACATCAACCTCTGACTGTCAAAAATAAAATTCGATTGCGCGAACCCAACCGGCATTCCGACAATCTCTTAGATTATTGCTATAATGGGCGAACAATTTAATAATTTGGCTATTTAGGGGTAAATTTGGGTATTATGGGTGCTAAAGGAACCAAAACCACAGTTACGATGTCCAAAAAACCTTGCCCAACCTAGCCAAAGACCAACATGTCCAGCAAAAATTGATGTAACGGCTTCAAACAGGAGCAGACAGCGAAATTTGGCCATTTTCGGGTTAAACTAGGATATTTTGGGGGCCATAGGAGCCAAAATCATAGTTAGGCAGCCCAAAAAATAGACTCGACCTTTCCCGACCAAACACAAACTTACATAGC
>JASANE010012425.1:0-13575 GCA_030248225.1 Trileptium ribeirensis
GCCTCAGAAGCTGTGCGATCAGGTTGAGTACGGTTCAGCCGTTTATTTGTTTAATGTGTATAGAATTTATAATTTGTCATAGTGTGCGTAATAAACTATATCCGATATAAGTGGTGACACATTAAGACCCTAGGAATAAGCTAGTAAAACATTGGAGAATTTTGTGTGAAACTGTCGTAGCTGTGTGTAATCTACGGTGGTTCTAAACACTCCTAGGACCACGTAGGCTACAGGATCGAATATTTTTTCGACAAGTGGGGTGATTTGAACATCGCCATTTCCAGTCGTCACACCTGCCGAAATCTCCACGCTTTGCTAGGTAACAGGGTTGGCCGCACTCGCAATCCTTGTAGTTAGCTAATAAACGTCGTCGAACAAGGTGCTTGAGAGTTGAATCATTATCAATAGTTTGTCGCGCCAGTTCAGTATACGTTATATCGAGGTCTCGAATATTATTAATCTCCACAATTTCGTTTATAGGAATTATTGTGAATTGCTTATTCTTGTGACGTCCGGGCATTATTTATTTATCTAAAAAAAATTAACGGGCTTAGTATAAGGCTTAGTCGTAAACGGAAAAAACTGTGAAAATGAACTGCAAGGCGGAGCTAGGGCCGACAATTGTCTGCCGTCCCTGATATCTGAAGAACGACAAGTCGGAGAGGTCTGCCAATGGCACCAATCGACTCAGGAGGGCGGATTTAGTATAAAAGATGTCATTTCAGAAAAATTCCATGGTTGGTTGAATTACTCCCCCCCAACTGGGATTGCGCCGACAATCCTTGCAAACCAAGTAATCTACTGGTGAAGAGTCTTTGTATCGACTCAATAACATCGATATCTTTGATATAAAAAGGAAACCAAAGTTCAGTGGCATATTCAACTATGGGCCGAAAATACGTTTTATACATATATACGCATCGAAAAAGCAATATCACAAGAGTAAGATGCAGAAAATATTAAATTAACTCTGAAACAAGCACGCTTCTTAATCTAAGGACAGTGTAGAGATGGTTTGCGAGTATCAGTCTGCAAAATTCCCAAATCTTTAATTCTATTAAATTGCTGAAGAATAGTGTTACCTAATGTATATTGACATTCAGCGTTGTGACGACCGAGATAGAAACAACCACACCTTTCAAAAGCTGGTCTAAGTTGTGTTTGCTCAGCCCACTTAAAAACCCAATTTAAATCAGGAGGTATGGTTATATTATCATTGTTTTTATAGACCAAAAATAACTTCAGGTCGTCACCTGCCAAGGGGTGCCGGATTTTGCGTGGGGCCAATTTTCTGCCTGATTTTGTCACGTTTAGACGTTAATTTTTCTCAGCAGAGGGCTTTGAGCCAGGGGGTACCCGAATTTTTGCCGGAAGGGGCAACCCAGAATGCCGGAGGCCCAGCCCCACCCACTGTGGACTAGCCAGTATCATTGAAGTGTAAAAGAAAAAGTACGGGGCCTAACACGTTACCGTGAGGGACACCAGATTTAATCTCTTTTGTTTGTGAAGTCTTTCCATTTATTTCAGTGTATTGAAAACGATTCGTCAGATAGCATTTGAACCAATCATATAACCTGCCCTTAACACCAAAACTGGATATCACCTGAAGTAATTTCGGATATGAAACGCTATCAAATGTCTTAGAAATATCAAGATATATAACATCCACATTTTACCCTTGATCTAACTCAGTTGACCATCTATTCAAGGTATACTTAACATTTGAGTAACAGTCGATTTTCTTTGCCTGAAACCAAATTGGTTAATACTAAGTAACTTGTTAATTTCTAGATAGTGTACAAATGTATCGCATATATTTTCTAATACTTTACTACAAGCACATAAAAGGCTGACAGGTCTATAATAATTATTAACAGCCGTTTTGGATCTTTTTTTATGAATGGGAACTATGTTGGCAATTTTCCATTCGTTGGGAATTATTCTCGATATAAATGATAATTGAAGAATTTTAGCAATTGGAAAGCAAAATATATATCTGAAAATTACTTAGAATAAATTGAGGAATTCCATATGGTCCTTTGGATGCTTTCGGAGCACGTTTATCCAAATGTAATTTAACTATTTCAGGATTAAACCTAATATCCTGTAAACCGGTGGTAGATATAGGCAAATTATTTAACGGTACACCATCATCGTTAGTAAACACAGAAATAAAATAAGAATTAAATATCTCAGCGTTAGCACCATCATCCGAAATAGGCTCACTTCCATTAAATATTACAGGGATCGAATTCATCCTTTTTGAGCTAATAGAAAATCTATCAAGCGAAATTGAACATGAAGCCCAATGCGCGAGTTGAATTTGTAATCTTTATCTCTTTATCCATGGACTACGGAAAACGGACGCCTTCGAAATTTACAACTGACAAAAATAGAAACGGGGGTATTTTTTCACGTGGGACGCCCTTAAGTACTGGCTGCATACCACGTATATTGTGTTCATCGTATTTGTAAACTTAAACCCTATTGTTATGCCCTTGAAATTGAAAAATGTTTAAAATTTTTACTATTTGCAGTGCTAAAATTGGGCATTTTCGTTTTTTTGCAGTTTTCTGCGCGGTAAACGTATATCATAGTTAGTAGGCCTAAAACAGGCAAACCAAATTGTTTAACTCATTAACCCAATAAGCTTATTGTTCATTTGTAACAAGCAAGAAACCTGTTTACGTGGTCAAAATTTTGACAATTTATTTGCAATCTGTTTAGTGGGTATTTTACGAAAGTTTTTTTGGTTGTTTCAGCTGGTTTTGGTCGGCGATGGTGGTGTCGGCAAAACTACGTTCGTCAAACGCCATTTGACGGGCGAGTTTGAAAAGAAATATGTCGGCAAGTTTTTTCTCGTTACTTTATTTCCTTATTATTGTCCCAAGTAACCTGAGCGGCGACATGTTACGTTGCCAGACCAAAAAGCATAGGTGGTTGCTTAACCTTAACGGGCGCAGCCTTGTGTTTTACTATGCTTAGTCATTGGCTAAAGCTTCTATAACTTACGAAGCATAAACTTGGTATATCGAGTAGTATTGGCAACGAATCCGTCGTCCGGCCGTTTTGGGCCATCGACCGTGCCACAAACGGCCGGGAAGCGCATCGACCGGCTTGCAGTGGATTATCCATTTTGTTTTGCCGTTATCTCACTACAGCCCTATCTAGCAATATTTGAGCTGAACCTACATGAATGTCTGGCTAAGGCCGTGATATAATGAAGATGGTAAATAACGTTTTCACATCAAAACCCTGTGTTGTATAACTGTATTTTGCTTGCTACATTGATATGAATAGTCTGTAATTTACTGGTATATTACATTAAGCAATATTTAAGCTGGGATAGAGACTTCCGCAGAATAACACACATCTATAAGGCACAATTAATTTCCAAACGAGTAGATGTAAAATTCTCACACGTAAACGTGATCCGCTTACAAACTATTGTGGTCTTTGTTGCTATATATACTTTAGGTTAGCTCGGAATAGGCTTCCAGTTCCATTCCTATGTTGTGCATATATTTCAGTCTAATGTATTTGTTTAATTAGATTATATTTTATAGTATGGTACTCGGTCATACTCATTAATTTACCAAATCAATAATGTGGTCGTCGACTGAAAAGCCAAATGCTGTACAACAGTGCAGTTTAGCTTTAGTCCGTGTAGCAGTACGTTTAGGCACTTATGTTGTTGCGTTGCAGTATGAATGAATGGTTTATCTGCAATTAGGTCGAATTTTCAAACAGTTGCTGAATTATCTGTATCTATACGAATATTAAATTTGTGTCATAGCACTAGGGGCTTATTGGTTGTGAGCCGGCGGGTCGGCCCAACATTTTGTGACTCACCGTTTAACTTGGAAACAGGCTGCACAACAGGACTATCAGGAACGGCATGGTTAGCATATCACTTACAATAATTTGCTCTAATCGTTTCAATAATGTTGTAATATTAGCACAAGTCCGTCTTCGGGATTTGAAGAAATTTTATGCCATTACCTTTTGCTAAGCTGAAGCTATTGTAGCGAGTTCTAGGCCTGTTGCAAGTTGCACGTCGTCTTATTGCTGAATGATGTTGGAACATTTTTTCGAATAGCTGTTGTTCGATTTGTCAGGTGTGACAGATATATGGCGTATATTCTTGAACTTTGTCCGGGAAGTGACTACAGTTGTACGCTCGCTTGCACTAGATTATTTTATGCAATAAACGATATTATTTCTGTACTTTCAGGCAAAACTATATTAGTAACCATACTTTTTTATATTGCACTGGAATTCAGGGTTTGTAACTTGAAATTAGAACATGAAATATTTTTTTATTTTGCTTTGGGCGGCACTGACAGTAAATTCGACATGATTATTGCATAATTTTTTTAAAAACTTTTATGTTTTGTTTTAGCAACGTTGGGCGTCGAAGTTCATCCTTTAGTATTTCACACAACGCGTGGTCCGATACGTTTCAATGTTTGGGACACTGCGGGTCAAGAAAAATTTGGTGGTCTTAGAGATGGTTACTATATTCAAGGTTTGTTTTTGATTAGAAACCGTGGTTATGTTGTTACTGACTTACTGTCTTTCTTGTTAAACGTTTGTATAATGAAACACGCAATTAATTTTGTACTTACTTACGTAGTCGAATAGCGTACGTTAAGCTTGCCTAAAACTAAAAAACCGCGTAAAACGTTTTGCCGAAATGGAAGTAACCCTAACTTTCACATTAGGGGGCATCCCTCGCCTTAAAACGCTATCCGTTCGCTGATCGAAATTAAGCCCCTGGACTTTTTGTTGGCGATGAAGATGTGGTGCTGACAATTATGAAAACTCGATAACAACTTCAACCTCACATATACCGAAACGCAGTGGTAATGGCACAAGTCTACTTATAATTATATCTTAAGTACTTCACTCCGAAGTATAAGTCTGTTTTAGAATATATTAGAGAATTTGTTTCCTTGCGACTCCATTTGTAACCTGTCGTTTTCTTTGGAATGTGTACGGCCTCGAATTTACAACTCCCGTTTGTTGGACCCCACCGGAGCACGGATAACAATTTGAAACGTAGCTTTACGTAATTAAGGAATAAAATAAGCCGTATATAGTAATCATCGTGATACATTTTGAGCGGAGCGAAGCGAAACGTTTTTATTTTCTGTCTGGGAGTAAAAATGTCTATGTCCGTCCGTTCGTTCGGTCCGACGGATCTCAAGAACCACTGAACCGGTTTTAAAAAACTTTTTTGTTTGAAAGCCTATGATGTCAGAGTGTGCACCTGATATTTGCGATTAAAAAATTTTGAGTGGTTAATTAGTAATTAGCTAATTAGTTAAGCTTATGCATCAAAAAAAGAGAATTTTGCACTATTTGTGTTATTTATTGAAATAGAATCGTTTCGATCACACCATTATAGGATTTTTTGGGTCGAAGAATTCAAATATAATATTTTTACCAATGATAAAGCCCTATGCAATGTAGTTACAAGAACATAAAATTGAGTACATTTGTAATGCCACAGCCCAAGCTCCGCTCACAAAGGTAGTTCCACTGCCGACTAGTTAATTATTATTACTACGTCTGTTGTTTAATGCTGACCTTGAGGAAATGCCGTCTTGAACTTCGTAACACAACCCAGTGCGTTAGCATGTGTACTGGACATTATAGACCACATAAATAATACGAACCGGGTATTGTTGCCAATAGTGATGCAACCTGCAAAATTTTTTCGGCCCGGTTAGACTAAGTGAAAAATCTTTTATTCAGCTAGCAAACAAAATTTCTTGTCCATCAATGTGCCACAATCGCTGTGGCATATTTTTAGAGGCAGTGTTGACTTACTTCATGTTTATAGAAACACATGGTAATGAATTACACAGCAACTATGAGTACTAAGCTTAACTATGTAAAATAATTTGTAAACTTACAGTTCTACACAGAATAGTTTCAATGGTCCGGATAGGTTCAATTCTTAAAGTTGTACCGTATCGTTCGACGGACATCATTAGCTGCCAACGATTATTTAAATACGGGGTCCATCACATATGCTACAGCAAACGCGGCGAGCGAACATTATGCTCCGGTATTCTTATTAGGTTGAATTTTAGGCCAATGCTCGGTAATAATGTTCGACGTAACGGCCCGCGTAACCTACAAAAATGTTCCAAACTGGCATCGGGACCTTGTTCGGGTTTGTGAGAATATTCCAATCGTACTATGCGGCAATAAAGTAGATGTCAAAGATCGAAAAGTGAAGGCGAAAGCGATTACATTTCATCGCAAAAAGAATCTTCAGGTTAGTGGAACAAATCATACTAAACTAGCATCTCACAAGCGACGGTGAAACGGAGCGAGCGTGGTTTCATTTATAAGTTTTCACTTTGTGTAATTACCTAACAGGCTGTGCTGGATGTTTACACCACCCTAAAACCTCTTAAACCCTGAATCAATAGCAACAACAATTATTTGTGCTTGTCACTAGGTAATTAAACAGTCGTAGTCAGCCTACAGAAAAACTTATATAGACAATTCTTGATGACTTCTACGCAATACGTAACCAAACACCTGAAGACAGACTATATTCTGGATATCGGATTAATTGACAATAAACTCGTTTGCAAAGCATGAATTGTGTACGCTGAACTCTATATAACAAAGCCGTTATATTCTGTATACCGAAAAACGTCTATATAAACCATTTTTGATGCCATGTGCCAAACTACTGAAGACATACTATTTTCTGGAAGTCGGGTTCATTGGCTCTAACCCATTGAAAACCCGTGAATAGGCTTGAAATATGCACGCTGGACTCAAGGTAACGAAATCATTGTATTCACCCGTCAGATATATTTAAAAATCATTGTATTCTATGTGTGATACCACATTACGTGCTTGCACCTGGGTTGTTTTTTTCAAGTCAGTACACGATTGTAGAAGCTATGCACGGGAACAAATCGCGATTTTCCGTTATATACACGATGCGATGCAGCAATGCGTAGGCGCTGTTCGATGTTACTATTTTGCGGTTTAGCTTTGCATTTTGATGACCGTGTACAAGTGAAAACGGATTACCAATCGTTATTTTTCTTGTATGCTTTAATATACAAATGGTCCACGAACATTGCTGTCTGATTCAGAATTTCATTTCATGAGCGCGGATAGACGTACGAAATTGACAAATGCACGAACGCAAGTTACACTAGTACTTCCGAAAGCCCATGTTCGCGTTCACAAAAATGCAAGTACCACTGCCAAAAATGTAAACTGTGAATTTCTGTGCGAGTCAATTGGTGATTTTAATAAAAGAATAACCTTAGTGTACACACCTAAAGTAGACTCACACATAAAGCAGTTTGCTGCAGGACTCGCTATATATGGCAGTCGCTTCCTCTAGACGTACTCCGGGTCGCTCGAAAACTGTTCTAAAATAAAAAGTGATTATTTTAATTCAAGTGAGTCGTCCTGACTAATTTCCGATCAGCGAGTGTAAACATAGCAGGGCTGTATAGATGATTTTCATTCGTCTATAGTTATCACCTGTAGCAGACTTTGTGTTTCATGTATGTACCACGCTAAAATCTACGAAAACCCTGAAGCCGCATAGTGCTGGTCTGATAGCTAAAGAACTCCGCCTATTATGCGTGTCACAAAACTTGTAGCTTATTTGACGGCGCAAAAAACAGCGCACATCCAACGACAAAATGTAAATTTTTCGGTAAATTGAGCTCGATTAGATTTCGGTGGACCTTAAACATTTTGATAAAAAATTACTGTACGATCATGTCGGATTCTAGTTGACCATATCTATGTATTCAACGTACCGAAGAACCTGTGCATACCATTCTAAACACCTATAATCAAACAACGCTTAGTATATTCTGGAAATTGGACTTGATCCTACATCTTTTATAAACCGCTGAAACGGTATGGTCTATTCTTGATGGACTATAGATAACCAATCCATCGTATTCTAATATACTGTAAAAACAATATGTATTCCATTCATAAAATTCTTCCACGTAATTGTTTTCATGTCGACCTAACGGCATTTCAGTATTTTTTGATTAAATATCGTCATGGATGCTGATACGATGTCCAACAGCTGGGACTGTCTACGACGCTTTAAAATGTTTAGAAATAATGACATAATATGGTTGTATTTTAGTACTACGATATATCAGCAAAATCTAACTACAACTTCGAGAAACCATTTTTGTGGCTGGCACGAAAGCTTCTTGGCGATCCTAATCTAGAATTTGTGGCCATGCCAGCTTTGCTTCCGCCGGAAGTTGAAATGGACAAGACGTTGGTCGCTCGCTACGAAGCTGAGATTCAGGTACTTAACTGACTACATACGTAAATTGTTGTCGGGATCGTGATTCACAGCACACGGCCTGTGTGTTGAGTAAGCGGTCCATTTTTCCGAAGATTAGTAATAGTGAAACTGTACTCATTTAATTTATAATAATGTGAGAACTAAGTACCATTTTTTAGTATTCAGCTCGATGGATTGAGGGATATTCTTTCACCGCGAAACGAAAATCCTAGACTGAACAGGCAAGGAAATCAGTACCACCATTCTAATATTTCTATCTAGTGCTATGCCGCAGTAAATTGAACCCACGCCCATCAGCCATTCTATTTTGCTATTTTGGTTAAAAATCATTTAGATTTAGAATGATTTGGATTAGGCTGGGTTTGTTCGAGAACACTGTGAGCTAAACCACAGGACGGAGATTGTTGTGACGTTGGTATTACATTGGTTCACGAACAGAGACAAATAGAATGAAAAGCTGACAGGTATTAAATAACTGTTTTCCTGTAATTTGGAAATCGTCAATATTCTTTTCGATCACAAGGTGTAATTTTTGGTGCCTGGATTTCTCTAATTTTCCCTTAGCGAAGGATCTATGACATTTCCGCATTTGTTTTGTAACAAGATGGCGTTGTTTCCAATTCTGAAAGCATGACTGATACGTATCATTTTGGATTTAGTGGCCATTGGTTCTCCCGTCTAGTGTAATTGAGTCCTGTGGATGACATTTGTAATTTTGGTCAAATTTCGACGGATATTTCATGGAATTTCTAGTATTTTTTGTTTAATGTTTCCAATTTTAGTCTCGTTCCACGGATACTTAAAAATAATTTTATTATACTTTTAGGCCGCAGCAAATGCTGAATTGCCGGATGAAGATGATGATTTGTAGTTGTCTTTAAACTTTAGTCAATGATTATTAAAATTTATGCTATAGAATGCGTATAATAGTCTGCAACATAATTATTATTATTATGTGCAAATATTGAAGAGGCAAAATTTGGTGAAATGAATTTTAAAATTTAATTTTAATGCAGCAACAAACGAGTTTATTTTGTAGATGCAATGGCCCCAGGTATACGTTAAAATGTGTAAACACCGTTGCTATGATGAGAAGAAACATGGTTAAAAACTTTTCGAATATAACAGCTACTCACATTTCCAGTAAACGACTGGTATATACTATTTATATTGTTTTTACGTATTTCATTTTCAAAATTTAACACAGTCTTAGTAAGGTAGCAGCGAGTATGCGACATTATATTTTAGCACTGTAGTTCACCGCTCAATTTTGAGTAATTGTTACTGATAATTTATTTAATTTGGTTTTAGTCTAAGTGCAGTTGAACAGTTCTGAATTTTATTAATATTATGAGTAATTATGGCTACCGTCTCGTGTATCTGTCGGACGTTAGAAAAAGAAACCCCTTAGAACAGGTGGCGGCGCCCCCCGACTTAGGCTTAGAACATGTCTCATATAGGAACCTTAGTTTAGGCTTAGTATATCGAGAACAGCATGGCATGCATTATACTTCAGAGTTCTTAAAGTTGACATGAGCCGCTATTTCTATATTTTTTATTGAAGAAACCGCAAACTGGACATGTATCAGAACTCCACTGTTTCCAGTTCTATGTCATAACTTGTTGGTTAATGTTATCGTTGAGTATAACTCGTTCACTGTTTTAATTAACATTATACATAGTTTACGTTTTAATGTAACAGATTTGTGCAACTACAGCAATAGATGCTCAAAAGATGGGTTTCGGCTAAAAGAAAATGAGTGATCGTTTTTTATTTAAAGATGCTATTCTCTGAACATGTGGGAACTATATTTTTTATGATTATCTTGTAGTAATGTTTTTGATTCCTACGCTCAGATATACTGTTGAGAAAACATGTTGGTGGAGTGTAACGTCAACTTTGTATGAAATACTTTGCATTCGTCGAACTTAACTTGTTATTTCGGCGTTTTTTTAATAAAATTCAAAGTGTCAATTAAACTTGCACTGTAATTCTAGGTACCAAATTTTGTTTGGGAAAATTTATCCCAAACCCGGTTAGTACAAAATAATTGGAACTACAGTACAAAAAATATTTGGGAAATTTTATAACTGGGAACATTTTTCCAATTATTTGGGAATTTTGTCTCAATGTAAAATTTGGGAAATACTTTCCCAACTAAGTGGGAACGTAGTGTTCGTGTGGTTTAAATCTAATGTTTGAGTAATCAATAGAAATCAAGATTAGAAATTCTATTGGTTACCGTCTACCCGTTATAATATCCATTAAGTCACGTAATATTCCTCTGAAAGTTTGGTCGATTCCGTTGACAAAGCCAAAATATTGGTAATGAACCTTGGGTTCACGTCAAATATCACATTCGCATTTTTTGCTAAATTTAAATTTGGAATTCCATGTCATTTAAATAACTATAGGATGGTTAATATGGAACGCTGTCCTCTTCTACTAATCCAGATGTTAAGGGATTAACATAACGTTTTCAGTAGTTGAAATTAACCCGTGGTGTATATAGACACAATGATGCTGACAGGGCACTGATTTATTGTCTGAATAAGATAAAATGTCGTTCATTTTTGTATGAACTGGTGAAAAAACTTGCCATGCTAATTTGAACGGGGTCTATATATTTGGTTAGAGAGCATGAACCAAGGGCACTCTGTTCGTACCAGGTAGAATTTAAAATGACACAAAGTCCAAGTCGCCAGCTTATCTAATTACGAGAAGTCAGCAAAACATGGTTTTGCTGAGGTTATCGTGAAATAATAATTCTTTTGAAACTGATAACCTCAGCGTAATTGGTACTAACATCAAACAAAAATTGTTTAATGGTTGAAGAACAAAACATCGTATAATTAGACGCCGCAAAATGTTCTTTTCGCTGTACCTTGGGATGATACGCCCAGGAGCTTACCAGCTGCGCCTGGCGCCTCCACTATTCCAGGGATATTAAGCTAATGGAGAACGTTCAACGTTGTGCAAAGAGGCTTATTTATAACCTCCGGCATCTATCGTACAAGGAGACATGATCGCCAACTATGAAATGACAAAAATCTCTTTGAACTACCACTCTCCCACTTCTTTGAAGTTAGTGGAAACCCGCCATCGCCGCCAAAATCCTATGAAGTTGCGCGACACAGTGTCTCGACTGCCAAGGCTTCTCATTCACCCGCAGAACTGTGACTCATTGGCGTAATCGTACAAGCGATGTCTTATGTTCAATGTCATCGGTAGCTTTGAAGTCAAATGAATGCCCCAAAAAATATTTGGACTAAACTTTGAGCCTGGCCTCTAGGTTATAATACTATCACTCTCTATGCGTGTATACACAAATAATTCCACTCTACTTATTCTCAGCAAAAGAAATAAACGCCGCTTCAATATGAGTAATCCCCGTAAATGTACTGCTGTTCAAAACAAACAACTCCAATTGAAATGATGAGCAAAGTACGTACGTACAAAATCCACCAAACTGAATTATCAATAATATCTTCAAACAAAAAAAAATCTTTTAAAATATCGCAACGGCGAGCACATGCTCTTTAACACTCACCATCATGCCACAATGTCTATCTTTACTTCACAGGAAATCTTTATGTCGCGTTAATGTCCATGAGTCGCGTGACTGTCCACATCGATCGCCCACTAATAGAATGCCGAGATGCAGCATGCGCAAATAACCGACAAGTAGGGATTAGTAATAGTAACTAGTCTCTATTCCGTAAAACGAATCAGCTGAGTCCCAACGCTTTAAAGCCGCTAGCTAGTAGAAGTAACCTGGTAATACCACGACAAATCCACACCAAAATATAAGACTGACTTACGATAACCGCAGAAGTAAGTACTAGCGAACTACAACCAACGAACAAAACTCTAAATTATCGCGCAATAATCTCATGAACAAGACTGAAGAGTGACTGAAGTGAGGCTAAGCAACAACTATCAAACTCTCTGACTGTAGAACTGAAGTGAGGTTGAACAACGACTGTCGCTCTCTCTGGCGATAGAACAAAAATGGGGCCAAGGGCAGAGTGCGCGCCATCTCAAATACCCAACGTGCAGCTAAGTCTAATGCTATCTCAAAACGAATTCGAAATCCGTTTAACATTTTAATGTCTATTTCAAAGAGCTTCAAAAGCTATTCGGTTTACCCTGAGCTATAACTTTTTAAATGCCAAATGAAATTGAATTGTGGCAATCGACCTCCATCGTAGCGAGAGGTATCAATACCTATTAACCACGCGCAATAACGTCAGTAATTGATTCAAAACAACCCAGAATGTTTTATTTTAAAAGAATAACAACTTAGCTGAGCCGAAAATTTTTCAAATGTTGATCAAATTCAGCTTTCGACTGACATTTCAACAAAACCCCTCTTAATATATATAATCATCAGCAACTCGACACTACGTTTCGTTGAAACTAATTACCTACTTCACAACAGTCAACAGTTTCCTACAAGATGCAGCGCAACAAAAATTACAAATTCAACTGCGTAGAGCCTTGAATTTGCACAGAAGATGGGTGCACACATAAATTTATCTACTAAAATATTATCAAGACAGCTACTAGTAATATAAAACCTTGCCGAATACCTCAGACTACATAATCATATAGTCTAGAGAATCAGGAACATACTATCGAATAGTTTGGAGCCATAAAACAAGATTTCTGCGGCTAAACAAAAACCTCAACTCACGCTACAAATGAGCATCCTTAAGAAATATAATCAACTAACGTTTCATGATATATTTCTCTTGTGGCAACAGTGTTCAGGCCTATTATTTTCATACCTAATTGATCATATATATTATGAGACTGCCATGGCCTTATATATTTGACGCCGCTGAAGCACCGACAAACCGGTATTAATTTTTTAAGCCAACGACCTAAATCTGACCAAAAAAAACAAATTACTTAGCTCATTTTTACCAAAAAAATTGAATCACTGAGACGTGATTGTATAAATTTTATATGTAAATTTACTAAGAAGCCTTCTATCGAGGTAGATGGATCACGGAAATATTTGGAACATGCACTTTCCAAACGCATTCTTGAGTACCTCATTTTCCTACCTACTTCCTCAGTAGTTTTCTTTATGATACGCCACTTGTATAGCATTGTAAATTAAATACTGCATGAAGCCTGATTTTACGGCTGGACAAGGGAATGTACTAAGAGTTTGTTATCGGTCAGAACTTTTTTAGCCAAACGTTACAAGAAATTTTTTCAGTTCCGTCCTTAATCT
>JASANE010012426.1:0-12000 GCA_030248225.1 Trileptium ribeirensis
CTTACGTACTTCGTTCAGTTACGTATCTATCAAAATATAATGCCACCACTATTTAAATTTTTACCGTTGTTCAACAGCTTTGCTTTGTTAAACGTGCCTCGCGTATGTAAATTTTAAACCGATTTAATTCCGATCTCGAATTTGTTAGCTGGGCAATGTAAAATTATTGATGATGGCAATACTCGTGCACCTAAAACTCCAATCTGGTTTTTTTTACGGTTAGTAAGTCGGTGTTGAATATGCATGTGTGACAATGGGAAAGTAAAGTTCACATTGTTGTGAACCTAATGGTAATGAATTTCGTTTAATTGAGCTCTCATTATTTAAGAGATCATCAAACATACATGATTGATAGGCTTATATAAACATCCAGCCAAATATTGTTTTCTTTGTTCCTCACTCATATGTAACATATCTAATACATATGTCATCCAAAGGATAATGTTGTTGATTTATATTTTATTGGTCCACCATTTACTTTTGATTTCAACAGACGAAAAGAGCGCACATCCGAAGATACAAAATGGTGCAAATTTCAGAGTGGGAACATTTACATGAAACGCTTTAACTATAGTAGAGCAAAAATCTATTGAAAACCCCAAACAGGATCGCTCAAACAACAACTTTCATGATTAAAGATAAAATTAATTTAGTATCTTTGCGAATATTGTATACAGTGTTACAGGACGAATAAAAATCTAACGGGCTTACAACCACTTATTATTTTATTACTAAAACTCGTGTTAAGCATTTATCCGAACTTAGTTTTTTGCTGTTATGCAATCCGATTTCATACATTATGCGTAAGATTTTCTAAGTTTTTCGTAGAGATATGTTAGATTAATTGTTAATCCACTTTTTGAAAATACCAACATTTTTTATGTGAACATGAAACTTCGTAAAACATTTATAATTTGTTATCAAATCTGAAATAAAAAGTCTGCATTAAGTGGTGACACAATAAGGCCTTAGGAATAAGATCATAAAATACATAGGCTTTGGTGTTGGCATGGTGTATCTTATAGTAACCTGTTGTAAGTTCATGTGTAATCTACGGTGGTACTAAGCTCCCTAGGACCACGAAGGCTATATATACAACAGTACAAACCAAAATGTAATCTCATGATCGGGACTCGTCAATTTCCGTAGCTTATGGACTAAAATTAGAGACAAATGATTTCAAATATAACATTTACAACAAACATTGGTTGCAATGTTAATTTACCATTTTATCTTGTCAAATGAATGAATGTAATTGTGACATGTTTCGGTGTAATGGTGATGTATGGAAATTATAACCAGAGTTATATTATTGTTCTCAAATTGGAAAATTGCAATGATTGGTATTAGGTCGGATACGAAAAAAGAAAATTTCACATGATGTAATGAATGAACTACAAAAATTGAATTATAAATGTTTTACGAAGTTTCATGTTCACATAAAAAATGTTGGTATTTTCAAAAGTGGATTAACAATTAATCTAACATATCTCTACGAAAAACTTAGAAAATCTTACGCATAATGTATGAAATCGGATTGCATAACAGCAAAAAACTAAGTTCGGATAAATGCTTAACACCAGTTTTAGTAATAAAATAATAAGTGGTTGTAAACCTGTTAGAGATTTTTATTCGTCCTGTAACACTGTATACAATATTCGCAAAAGTACTAAATCAAATTTTATCTTTAATCATGAAAGTTGTTGTTTGAGCGATCCTGTTCGGGGTTTTCAATAGATTTTTGCTCTACTATAGTTAAAGCGTTTCATGTAAATGTTCCCACTCTGAAATTTGCACCATTTTGTATCTTCGGATGTGCGCTCTTTTCGTCTGTTGAAATCAAAAGTAAATGGTGGACCAATAAAATATAAATCAACAACATTATCCTTTGGATGACATATGTATTAGATATGTTACATATGAGTGAGGAACAAAGAAAACAATATTTGGCTGGATGTTTATATAAGCCTGATCAATCATGTATGTTTGATGATCTCTTAAATAATGAGAGCTCAATTTAACGAAATTCATTACCATTAGGTTCACAACAATGTGAACTTTACTTTCCCATTGTCACACATGCATATTCAACACCGACTTACTAACCTGAAAAAAAACCAGATTGGAGTTTTAGGGTGCACGAAGATTGCCATCATCAATAATTTTACATTGCCCAGCTAACAAATTCGAGATCGGAATTAATGACTTTAAAATTTACATACGCGAGGCACGTTTAACAAAACAAGCTGTTGAACAACGGGTAAAATTTTAAATAGTGGTGGCATTAGATTTCATGGAATACGATATAAAGTTCATACTATTTCAGTGAAAAAACAGTTGCAGAATGTATATTGTACAATTTTTGAAGGCACACTACCTCACAAAATTTACTTTATTGGAACAATACAAGAGGCATTTAATGGCACAGCAAAGTCAAATTTGTATATTGTGTTTATCTGATACGAATAGTTTACATTGTTTATGAACGATGATAGTGCCCGTGTAACATCTCTCTACAACGTAACACTGCCAATAATATGCAACTACTTAATAACACATTAAATGCATTAAAAGGAAAATTAGATAATTTAGGTTTAACTAAATTGGTTTTATAAAACGCAGGATATCAGGTATTTGTATTTGATCTAAGGAACGATCACAATAGTGATTTTAATTATGTTTCCAATGCGCCAGCAAATTACACTTTCAATTGGAATAAGCTATTGTATGAATTGGATAATTGAATAATGAATTGGAAAAATCTATTGTAATTTTTGCATTGGGAGGATTTACCGCTAAACTAAAAACCAATTCAAACCGAGAAGTAGTTTGAAATAAATTGTCTTAAATGGTTTAAAACACAGTTATATTAACTATGGATCATAAACGTGACGTTGGATTATCTGCTATAATACGCATTATTGTGTGTTAGTTCAATTTTGTTGTTGACAAACATATATTGCAGCCCTAAAACATTTCTACCGCTTAGCGTATCGCATAAAATTGAAAAATCGAATGTGTTTTAACGAATGGAAAAATCGATCAATTGGGAAGTAGAACGTAGTAGCTGGCTACGATATCAACTGGATTAATAAATCACCATCAAACTTATATTTCATTGTTCTATTAATGCATCATTTGCCTTAAGATGTGTGCACCTAGGGCCGAATTCTGTCACAGAACCAATTCCGGTTCGTGGCAAAAAGACGCACACAAATAAGGACTTTCATGCATAAAATAAATATTTACGCTATGTTAGTATGTTTGTACGAGCCGGGAGCGGCTATGTCTCAGAGTTTGATAGCCAAGACGGACTACTGAAATAATATTTATTACGTTCAGTTTAGCAGATTGTGTTGCAGGGAAAATTATTAGCTTTAGGCCCAAAAAAGGCAAGATTAGTGGCACTTAAAGAAAGACGCATAAATGCATGTAAATATCGCTATTTTCAAAATTTTGTTTAAACTCATTTTACAAGCCAACCTAGTAGCTATATAAAACACGTTCTTTCATACATCGAAATTATATTATTGTAACTTGAAGGATATTTTATGAATATATGACCACATGTGTCATAAATTTTCATTTTTTCGTGACTTTCTAGTGTCGTCATACATTGCTGGCTTTTAGAGCCGATTCCCGCCTTTGTAACAACTTATCAGCCTCGCTTAAATATTAGCTAATGTATTTGTATAGTATGGCTCGGCCCAAAAAATTTCACACTGGCTAATCGCAGCTAGCCAAGCCTAACTTTAGATCCGTTGCAGACTGTTGCAAAATCCCACATTACCTAACACATCGTAAGGTAAATGATACATAAAACCACCAAAAACCTTAAATACAGCGCACAAATTGTTATTCTATTCGGCGTAATTAAACATTTGTTCGTTAGTTTATCCACAGCTTATCAACACGGCCTTATATTGGTACGAGCGGTTAGTATTTGTGGCGGATCTATCTTCACCAACCACTATATAGGAGTAAGATTCATAAAACATTTGGCTACGTAAAATCTGAATAAACAATTTAACAACAATTCATTGGTATTAATATTCGTGAACCGTATATTTAATATAAAACCATCAATTTTGCACCATGTTCATAACACATAACTCAAGGACGAACTTACAAAAATGTAAGCCGTCGAGTTCAAGAAGCAATGTTATATTAGGACGATGACATCAATGGAAAACTGAAAGAAGAGTCTAAGCTATTTGAAATTGTACAACTACGAAAACTGATAATAAATTCTGTGATATATATAATGAAAAAATTAGAAATGGGTATTCATTTCATTATGCAATGTATAAATTATCTTTAGGTGTGTTCCTGTATACTAGTTAAGTATAAAAGTTAAATTATAGAATTATTTGTTGATTACAATATGTATTGTGCTTTATAATTTGTGTGTTATTTAAAAAAATGAAAAAAAATAGGTAATCATAGATACTTAACTCATGTTGCTAATTACAGAGACTTCCGTTCCGTACCATTATCACGTTGGTTATCGCCCTATCTTGGGGTATACATTATCTAACGCCAGTATTGGTGTCTTAAGGAACCGAACAGCATCTTCTAAATAGCGTAGATTTCAATTTGTTTTCGGAGCAAAAGCTTGTGCAAGATTGTACAAACTGTGCTTGGGTTTAAGAAGGAACAGGTTATATAATCGAAATTATTAAAAAAAATTTTTCAATTTGTGAAATTTATTTCTTTATATTTTCGAAATTATCCCTTTACTATAAATATGGAAAATTGAAGAAATATTTTGTAAACGAAACTTTAGTATTGAATATGCTGAACATAGTATTTTGCTCTAGTAAGTTTTAGTATTAATGAACCGGAACCTCGCATTGAGCCTGTGTATCACTGCCTAGAATTACACGAATTTCAACATTCAACATGAACGTTTTAGAGGTAAATATTATTTAACTGGCTTCTTTAGCCGTTTACACTGCACAAAATTAGATACATTTTGTATTAAACGAAAGGCTTTTGCTTTTAAAAGAAGCACGAATTACTTAGAATTACACGGGTATCTAACCATTGTCACTAAACTTTAGATTTGAGCTTTTTGAATAAGTAATTATAGTAATTCTGTCCAACACTTCAAGTGAAAGCAGCGACTGCGTGCACATTGTTATTTTAGCTATAACCAATTATCGTTTTCGAACCTACGGTTTTATAATTGTTAAAAACAGCATTGTTTCTAGGCTATCAAACCGAAGGCAGTGATGAACATGGAGAAGAAGCGGACGAAGACGATCACCATAAACGCAGGAAACGAAGTGGTCATGACGAGGACGACCAGGAAACAGATGAAGGCGGTCATCATGATGAAAACATGACCAATTTGCCGTACTGTCACGAATTACCAAAGCAGTATCTCATGGGTCCGGTTTATGCACAGCTCAAGGATGGCACGGTCGTAGTTATGGATGATCAAAAGCCTAGTCAGTATTCAATTAATTTAAAAAGCGGCAAATTTTCTGTTAACGGAGTTGAATTGAATGATACCTCTTCAAATACGACTGCTGACTATGATTTAATCGAATTTGCGAATTGGAAATCTGACGAAATTGGCGAAGTTCGAAAACGAATCGAATGCCACGACAAGGTTTCCGCCAGCTTTATCGAAGACGACCATGGCGATGGTGACCATGGTGGAGAAGAGGGAGATGATCATGGTGAAGATGGGGACGAAGATGAAGAGCATGGCGATGAGCATGACGACGAGACTGGAAATGAATCAGAAAACCATGATAATGAAGGAGCAGTGGACGTCAATGAAGATGACGATGACGGTGACCTTCACAAGCGTAAAAAGAGGAACGGGCATGGTGATGACGAAACGGACGGAACAGGTGAAGACGAAGAGGAAGATCATACCGAAGGCGAGGAAGACGAACAGGACGACCACGGCGGAGATGGTGAAAGCCACGGTGATGAGCACGCCGGAGAAGAGGATCCGTATGCTTGCCTGGAAAGCTGCAACTCGCTTCGCTATAGCTCCGACATTGTAAGCTACAAATGGCCGACCTCCTCAACAAGCGCAGCTCAGTCCGCGTTGTCAAACATTTTACAAACGCAAATGCGCAAAGTAAAAGATCAAAAAACTTTGCTGCAAACTTTGAACGAGGATTTGAAGTCGCAAGCTCGGATTCAATCATCGTTTCTGAAAGTGGACATTTATTCAAAAGATTTCAAAGGAACGCTTATTCAAGAATCATACTCGTATCCGTTTAGCGCTTTTTTCTCTGGTAAGTTCAAATTGTTAATGTGGATTTGCTGAAAACTGAAAAGCGGAAAACATTTCTCTAGTAGGTTCAAATTGTTAATGTGGATTTGCTGAAAACTGAAAAGCGGAGAACATTTCTCTGGTAGGTTCAAATTGTTAATGTGGATTTGCTGAAAACTGAAAAGCGGATAACATTTCTCTGGTAGGTTCAAATTGTTAATGTGGATTTGTTGAAAACTGAAAAGCGGAGAACATTTCTCTAGTAGGTTCAAATTGTTAATGTGGATTTGCTGAAAACTGAAAAGCGGAGAACATTTCTCTGGTAGGTTCAAATTGTTAATGTGGATTTGCTGAAAACTGAAAAGCGGATAACATTTCTCTGGTAGGTTCAAATTGTTAATGTGGATTTGCTGAAAACTGAAAATCGGAGAACATTTCTTTGGTAGGTTCAAATTGTTAATGTGGATTTGCTGAAATCTGAAAAGCGGAGAACATTTCTCTGGTAGTTTCAAATTGTTAATGTGGATTTGTTGAAAACTGAAAAGCGGAGAACATTTCTCTGGTAGGTTCAAATTGTTAATGTGGATTTGCTGAAAACTGAAAAGCGGAAACCATTTCTCTGGTAGGTTCAAATTGTTAATGTGGATTTGCTGAAAACTGAAAAGCGGAGAACATTTCTCTGGTAGGTTCAAATTGTTAATGTGGATTTGTTGAAAACTGAAAAGCGGAGAACATTTCTCTGGTAGGTTCAAATTGTTAATGTGGATTTGCTGAAAACTGAAAAGCGGAAAACATTTCTCTGGTAGGTTCAAATTGTTAATGTGGATTTGCTGAAAACTGAAAAGCGGAGAACACTTCTGTCATTTATCGATTAAGTATATGTATAGCAATATATTGATCGATAGAATTGAGCTTTTAATGGTCATTTAATGAACCATATCGTCCAGCATCAATGAGTAGTAACAAATAACCATTATATATTCACATTTGACGGCTTTTGCGCGAGGTTTTTACTGACAAGTTACGTCAGCATATTTTACTTTTTGAGTGACCCGCCATTCATTTTGTAAAAGTACTTAGGTGGACGGGATGGTAAAATTCGGCTGTGGCTCCATTGTTAAAACTACCATGACCCGATTCAAATAACTGCATTAAAATTACATGTGAAGCTATTCTCATGAGAAATGTATGTCACCTGTGATCATTTATTAATAATATAAGAACATGCAAAAATAAAATTACGTATTTAGTACTCGGAAGTGGCTGAAGTCTTAAATCCAACGATTTCAACAGAAAGTCGAATTCAACTAAAATTCGTACAACTTAATGCTTTATTATGAGCAATCACGAAAGCGAAATTTCACTATTTTACACAAAACACGACGAAAACTCTTAAACTTATTTCAGTTTATTTCCGCCGTTCTGTTGCTTTAGCTTCCGGTGCCCCATTTGTTTTTGCTGGTGGGAGAGGGAGCTTTGGGAGGGAATTAAAATCGCTTGCGATTTCAACACTAAAATATCCTGTAAATATATGTTTGCTCCCGGTCAAACGAACCGCTCAGAATAAGTCGTTAAGATGACCGAATTCCAGGATGCGATAGGTTATGCAATGCATCGAAAACTGGACGTCGGGACGGCGATGGGCCGCGCGGTGTCGGCAGTGAAATCGCGGACAATTATTTCGTGTGTGTGCCTGCGATTGGGAATTTCCGCAATTTCAGTGATGAAGCACGTTGTTGCCGCAAACATTGCAATTCGTTGTCTTGTTGCTTAGCACGGGCTACTTCTATGAAGTCCAAAGGTGCGACAGTGACAGTACCAAACCGGGAGTTTGCGTCTGCGGTGATACGCACTGACAACTTCAATTTTGGAGATAACGGTTGTCCCGGCCATTTTGGGGAAACTGTCTGGAACGGTGGTATTACTGAAGGCGCGGTAGTCGGCGTAGGGTCGCCAATCCCCGTTTTTCTTTGGAACCATATGCAGGACCGTCGAAAAACAGCTAAATGATGAGCAAACTATTCCGACCTCCATCATGTGTTCGTATTCTACCTTAGCTTTGAGCTTCGCATGCGACATAAGACGCGCTCGTGAGAAAGCTGAAGTTCCCTTCGTCACAATATGGTGCACCACACCGATATTGGCCGGTGGTACCAGAGGTGCAGGTGTCGTAATGCTGGGAAATTCTTCCATGATACGTGGGTAGATGGACTCACATTTATTGTTGACAGTCGTAATTCGTAGCGTTTGTACGTGTCACTGAACGCCTTTGACTGACAAAACGAAACAGCGTCGTGTACGTGTGCTCGACAGAGGTCAGGAAGCAGGTCGAAATGCGATAGCAGGTCGGCACCGATTATGGAATTAGCGACATCCGTGACGACGAAAACCCATCGTGAGACCGAGATCCAATTCACAGAACGTTGCCCGTATGTGCAGTTCGTTGAATCATTCGCAGCTTTCAACGACAATGTCGTTTGCTTATGGCGATCGCGGCAATTACTCCTACCCGCGGTAGGCGTTCGATTCCTCGGCTTTGGTTGAATATGAACTCGGACAGCTGTTTGCGACGTTGTTCGACCTCCCTTCGCAGCGATGTGACTTCGGAGAAACGTGAAACATTATCGTGGTTGTTGTAAATGGCGGTGACCTCCGGCGGCGAGACTTTCAGAATTCGATCGGCCAAAGTAGCGGTAGCATGTAACGTGGTACTTTCAAATGAAGCCAGAATTGCCTGCATATTCACGGAAGTCGTTGAAGGAAAAGTTGCCGGAGAATAAAGTCATTCAGGGAGACGAATGCGCGCCCAGCAATTGGATCGGATTTCTGTCGCCTTACTCCTCGGCTGTCAGCAGCTGCTGGAGTCGTCGCTGCTCGGGGGCGCTCGATCCCTTGACGGTTGTTCCTTTAGGATTTTGATGGATCGGTCAACAGGTCCAAACATTTATTCTATGTTCTTGGGTAAGCGATGCAATCACGTAGTTGAACTTGTTTGCTGTATTGATTGCTGGGGTGGCGAATTGACCCTCAACTTGACCGAACCATAGCTCCGCATGGGATGGCCAGAAAAGGGCAGTTTAATCGCAATGGCGGAAATGATGGATTGAACTTCAGTGTTGCTCGTCATAATGGTTGTCGTACCCACAGAATTAAATATCAAAACTAAAAACCAGGGTAAGCGGTTGACCTAGAATGACGATTTATCCGACTGCACGCCTCCCCGCCAGCCTGGATCAATGGGCGCACGACATAGTTAAGCAATGAACCCGAGATAGACTGACCCTTATTGGATGATGACTAAAACCCGTGGTGGCTTGAACGTTGAAAATCGAAACTCGGCGAAGATTATTCTTCGGCTTCGGCGTTGACATGTTTACGCGGGGAGGGAGGGTTTGTGGGTTTGTCGATTTCCGCGGGATGACTAAGATGTTGCCATTTCTCAGAATGCCGACCGTGATCAACGATCGATATGCAATGATAAAGTAACGCCCCAGTAATTTCAATGTTCCCCAATCAATTTTGTAGCCCTAAAAATTCGGATTCGGAAACAATTTGAATTAGCTGGGTGCCGAGATTTCGGGAGAGAGGAGTAAAAGTGATTTGAGAACGGTCCAACCCTTGGGTGGTAACCATCCTATCCCTCAATCGACCCGTGTGATCTGCAATGCATTATATATTAGACTGTCGGCGAGGGAAGCACGTCGGTAGGGCAAAGATACCCTCAGGGGAGAGAGCTCCCTCCACCAACGATATATACATAATTAGTTCCAACATATCTTTCTCGAGCTCAACCTTCATTCTGATATTTATATATTCTCCATAAATCAGACGCTTAATTATTTTGTTTTTAGATTTCGGCGGAGTCCTCGGGCTTTGGCTTGGGATGTCGATCATAACGATCATCGAAATTGTGAGCAACTGTTGTGCTGTCAAATCAACTGGCGGAAATTCTTCTCGACCAGCGTCGACAGCGGTGAATGGAGGAACCCAGGGCACTGCTAAGCAAAGTCCTTCACCGGCATTCAGTAATAACAATCAGCAAGACCAAAACGCAGAGCCACACGGAAGCGCGATGAGTCGAAATTGACACAGTCTGAGACGGCATTGATTTTGCATTATATATATCATAGGTGTTCAAAGGTCCGTCGGCGTAGTGAGTGGTTCACTATCGGTGGAGGGGGAGATCCTCAGTGGAACAGTAAGGGTATACCTCCATCGGCGATATTTTAGATAAAATTTTGCTAATTTCACCCCAACTTTTGCTAAAATGTTTCGCGCTTCTTCAGCGCACTGCGGGGGGGGGGGGGGGGGGGTAGGGTAAATATGGTGTGGGGAAACCGAGAATTAGGTGACGACGTCTCTACCGCTATAGACACCTATAATATATTACGCACGCACTCCCCGCCTCTATTCTACCAATTATACTCCAATTTTCGCAACCTTTAGGAATTTAATTCCTACAATTGTTCAACAACAGCAAATTACGTTTCATTTTGAAATACTAATATACACTGAACGATTGCACGCATGTTGTTGTTTGCGCACTTTGCGAGGAGCGTTAAGAGTCTGATCAATAGATACGCGATAGCTGAATAGTTACTAAACATGCCGTTCAACCAACGTTCGCGGTTTGATACTTCGCGTCGACTAAAAATTGTTCATCGACACTCGAAATGTATATACAAATTCGGGAAGTAAAGGATTTATCAAAATTAAGTACGCCACCTGGTTAACCCAATTTTTTGCTAATTTCTGCTAAAATTTTTCACCGCGCCGCTTGGCGAGCCTACAGGGAGTAAATATGGCTTTGGCTCCGGCCCTTGTGGGTAACCCCTCCACCCTATCGATACCTATGATATATATAATGCGTGCCTATATTCCGTGCCAGGAAGTTAGCCAGTCTACGACATATGCTAAATCTGCTCTCCCAGTATAAACGAGCTTTGAAATTTACAAATTTTAAACTGTTTCCGCTAAATGAACCATTAGCTTACCTAATTTACACCAGCAATCTCTACCCATAACTATAACCCTAGGGATACAACAAGCAGTGTTTGTGTTTAGGGCCCGTCGGATAAGAGGGTAGATGGGTCGTGGTGAGGATAGGTCCTCGGGTCAGAGGTACGTCTGGGGCGGATATCAAAATAATTATTAATTTCCTCAATTTTTTTTAATTTCGCCCAATTTTCCAGCATTTTTGCTAATTTTATCTTACTTTTTTCTATGGATTTCTCCATTTTTTACAAACTTAGGTAATTTTACCAAAATTTTCCCAAATTTTGCCAAATTTTCGGGTCGGCGGAGCTGGTGAGGTTTCAAGGCTAAGGGCGAAAAGATTGTGGATTTCCTTTACGCCACCTACGGAAACCTTTATGAAGAAACACATATTAAACGGAAATTTATATGTAGATATACGTATCTTTACCTTACTGTGCCATACAACAAAAGTTTGTGGTTTTCATGCCCGTTACAGCAATCCTACTAAACAAAACTATTAAAATAATCTGAATGAATTTTAGCTGGCGTGTCTCAAGATTAGCTGAACTGTATACAGTACGAATTTTATCTCAGACTGAGTCAATTTTCACATTTTAAATTGAGCCATATGTAATTTTCCATTCACTTTCAGTGAGTGACGTTCAGTCTATCGACAAACTCGTGGTATCGAAGCCAGCGCCGGTGACACCACCACCTGAGAGCGGTGATTTCGCTATGCAAATATATTAATCGAAGAACATCGCTTGAATAATCACTATGGGGGC